>OX246741.1:35569478-35816978 GCA_945910005.1 Isoperla grammatica
ACAAAGCTCTTTAAACACAGTGGTCCTAACACAACTCTTTAGCCTTGATAAATCTCTTGAAACACAGTGGCCCTAACAAAACTCTTTAGCCTTGATAAAGCTCTTTAAACACATTGGCCTTGACAAAACTCTTTAGCCTTGATAAAGCTCTTTAAACACATTGGCCTGGACAAAACTCTTTAGCCTTGATAAAGCTCTTTAAACACAGTGGCCCTGACAAAACTCTTTAGCCTTAACAAAACTCTTTAAACACAGTGGCCTTAATTGACAAAACTCTTTAGCCTTGACAAAGCTCTTTAAACACAGTGGCCTTGACAAAACTCTTTAGCCTTGATAAAGCTCTTTAAACACAGTGGCCTTGACAAAACTCTTTAGCCTTGATATAGCTCTTCAAACACAGTGACCCTGACAAAACTCTTTAACCTTGATATAGCTCTTCAAACACAGTGACCCTGACAAAACTCTTTAGCCTTGATATAGCTCTTCAAACACAGTGACCCTGACAAAACTCTTTAGCCTTGATATAGCTCTTCAAACACAGTGACCCTGACAAAACTCTTTAGCCTTGATATAGCTCTTCAAACACAGTGGCCTTGACGACTAAACTAAAATGACTTCCAACTAAATATTTGTGTTGTCACCTGATCCGATTCCACAGCTTCACAGATTCTGGTAGGCGGTTGTCATGGTGAAAACAAGTTAGCAAATACTTGAATATTTACTTGGAACAATAACAAAGCAAAATTTAAAAAATAGAGGTGTTGGTAAAGCAATTATTTCCAAAGCAGCGTACGACAGATTTCTACCGATTTGTAATAATTATAATGTTGTTGTTTTGTTTTTATTTTTAACAATTATAATGGCTGCTTTCATAAACACAATTCGAATTGGATTAGTCATAAAATACACACAACCAAGGAATTAAAAATACACCGATATCAGCTGCAATTCATCACAATCGTTGAGTTCAGACACGATTTGAGACAAAATGATTTGAGTCATTTAGATACAATGAAACTTACCAAACTCTCCAACAGTCCCGACGAGTGTCGTTAAATGATTAAAACGTATTTAGTGTACCTGAGTTTATTGGGTTTAAGGGCGCTTCAACCAGTTAGGTCATTTTGCTAATCGAAAGGAAATTCAAGGAACACAATTTATTTAATCCCGCAATTGCTCTTTCGCATATAGTGTAAATATTATTTTAGTGTGGTTCGCAACAACTGTTTTCCTTTTCACAGTGGCTGAATGATGATTGTACCAATATTAGCGAGTAATTAAAGAATTCAGCTTGCTACACATGGGGAGACGAGAGCAAAGTGGATTAGTGTGAAACTCCTGGTAAAGGTCTCTCACAGCAAGAAGTAAGATAGCATCAGGTGGTATCAGGACTCTAAATGTGAACCTAAATGTGGGCCATTTAGATTCCAACTTAACAAGCGCGAATAACTAACGTTTTTCCCGATTATCAAGTACAATTTGGCTGCGGTAAGTTTTTTGACGGTAACGTACAAGAAAACGTGCAAGCAGGTTTCCGTCAAAAAACTTAACGCAACCAAATTGTACTAGATATCGGGGAAAACGTTAGTGATTCGCACTTGTTAAGTTGGTAACTAATTGTAGGCGGTCCTGACTCCCCTGACACTATGTTACTTCTTGGTGTGAGAGACCTATAGTAAATAATACCGTAGCGTACTTACCACCACAGGGCCAGGAGAATGATGGAGGGCAGCGATATCGCCAGCTGGAAGTAGTGCCAGTCTCGGAAATAATATGATATGATGGGCAGGGTACTGTGGCCGATGCTGAAGGGTATGTGGTAGAGAACTGACATCGCCATCCTCCACCAGCCGCCCAGAATCTCCATGCCTGCAACAAAACAAATCAAAATATGTAATAATAAGTGTATGTATTTCATTCTTTGTTTATTTGAGGAAAAGGGCGAATTTTAGCCGAAATGGTTTCTCTTATTAACCTGAACTAGCGTAAATGAAATCTAACACACCCAGAAATAAATTGGGAATTAACAGTCTCAAAGATCAAGTCAAAAGCATTTAGACTAGAGGTACACTACACTAAACTGGTACAATACCAAATGTATTTGATGAAATTGAATTAAGAAAGATATTATTGGGATTGGAGAATACACATTTTTAAGATGAGCGGCATTATAGTTCCATATTCTTCGCTTGAATGCCGATGCAAAACAGTAAAAGCATCGAATTATTATTTGAAAGATGTCAATAGATTAATTTGAAAACTAACATGCAAAATTAGTCAATTGGACATAATAAATTATCTAAACAGGAAATGGAAAAAAACTTGAAGGCAAATGAAACGCCAACGTTGCCAGAAGATCTCAAGTAACTGCAAACCGTCAATTTTCATCATCATCATCTATAACGATTTTAAACAACTGCCTTGTGGGAGGGAAAACATCTTCATGATAATACACTAGTTATACGAATATTCACACAAGGCAGCTGTAATTTGAGGAGCAATCTTCGCGTTAACTCACGGGATGTTATGTTCGTTATGTCTCTAAGGTCGAATACTAATTGTGACCAATGAACACAATACAGACAATTCTCCTCAAACCACGCAAGAGGGTTGTCATTGGTTAACTTAACTCGTCGTGTTTCCTTCCATAATGTCAGACAATCATTGTAATCTTGGATTTCATCAAGAATCTCGGCACACGCGACGCCTTATATAACTTGAATGGGAACTGATTGTTCCAACATAATAATAGTAATGCAAAACGTACAATAATTTGTCACCAGATTATCTTCATAGACATTTCACATATGACCAAGCAAGTTGCACATTTTATAAATCAACAGATAGCCATGGTTATTCTGTCTCCGCGCATTTAAACTTGATGGACAAATGTGTTGAAATCTGGACGGTTGGCGACTTTATAACCAATACACGCGAGTAATTATCACTTATGGACATATGTTTAAAGTAAAGTTGAAAGTAAATGATCATTAATATGTTTAAAGAACACAAATGTTTAACATTAATTTAAGTCATAATGTTAAATATTGCAATAACTACGTATTTCTTTTATGGTTATGTTTATAGAAAAAACATTTTATGAAGAAATCTTTAACAATAAATACATTGTTATTATAGCGCAATCTTCTACACTGCATTCAAATATTTACAGCGCATATATGCAAGAATCTATCCTATCATTGGGTTTGTCAAACCAAATTCCTATCCCAACGATGCCCGACATTTTGAAATTACGCCCCCTCTCCCCTCGATGGTGACGCGGCAGGCGGGAATGTTAAAGCCGAATAGGAATCAGAGATGTATAAGGTTCAGTTATTATTATTGATACCGCTATTTCGTTAGCATGTGACTCACCAGTTAGGCGGACCTCACAATTTGTATGTCTAGTCTTGTATTGGGTTTATTCATGTTTCCAGTGCAGAAACTCTAAGGTTCGATTCCCGGCTCGGGCTTGGGTTTTTAGAATTTAGGAAATTGATTTAAATCTACCAGTATGATACTGATGTAACTTATACGTAAACGGTGACTTTGGAGCCGCCATATCAACGAAGCACATACTACATTGTATGTCCCTAGCCGAAGATCTTTTCTTGTAACTGAATGGGTAGACAAATTTATAATGTAAGAAACACTGAAGCCAGAGAGACTCACAGATGACGAAGCTTGTGGTCATGGTTCCTCCAGTGGCCAGGGCGGAGACGAACCTCATGATGAGGAATACCTCGTACCAGGGGATGAAGGCGGTTACCACCCCGGACACGATCTGCAGCACGATCGCTATCAACATCGGTAACTTCCGGCCGTACCTGCAACAAACCGTTATCCCATACGTCATCCTTGCAGATCCTAATCAATCTCAACCCAGCTTGATAGAGTCGTCGTACAATGCTTCGGTAATGCTTCCGTCACTGGTTGGGGAGCGGCAGCCAAACTAGCGGCCGTGGCTAATTCAGATACCTGCTGGGGTTGGCCGAGACCGTAAACACGTCGTTGATAGATGACGAAAGCATTACCGAAGTTATTGTACGACGACTTTAGTTGTAGTCAAACCGGTTTTTCTGATCTACAGATTTTGTGCAACCCTATTGTAGCTTGGCGCTCCCAACCCAACAGATGAATAGAATGACAGCTTTCCTAATTGATTCACAAGATCGTCCCACATACCGGAATTAATCACCATAACAATACTATCGGCAACTGAACTATCACTATCGCAATATTCAAAAAAACATTATGTTTTTATTTTCAGTATTTCATCAATCTCAAATTCTGAATGGAAGCTCGATGTACAAACTGGGTCAGTTGTTTAGAAAAACAACGGCAATACGAGTAGGTGTTGATTCCAAGATGCTGTATTAGAATGTTCGATCATGCACGATAACCCGGTTTATATGCTTGTCAAGAATGTCGAGTGGACAAAGCGCGCGCGTGGTCAGTGACGGAATATATAGGGGTCGGTAAAACCCCACTATTGCAGTGGTATTTGCCAGTTCTCGCGCGGTCATTCTGGAGCGAGATAAACCAATGTCACTGGATTTACTCCTAGCGGAGTAATTGCGATGCGCAAAGTACTTCGCCATCGGCCTGTGCCGCTACTAGCGAAGCCTAGCGTCAATCTAGTAGACCTTGAGGTAAAGATTAGCGCTGTGAGTATCGCACGCCATCTCTACCCTTGGCGTGAGACTATCTGACCCACTCCTCGCATGTATCCACGCACAGTCACGTGACATGTAAACCACTGTACTTACATCTTCATTTAGTCGGTGCGTGTTCGTGTGGACACAGGACAACACTCGACGTAAATACTGGCTTTAGAATGTTTGCGTGATCATTGTTTACTTTCCAGTGGTTTCGATTAATTTTTAGCTACCATTGTACTCTTTACGCATTCATTAACTTCAACACGTTTTTCATTATATTAGAATGTTATATATAATCCACAAAAACATTTGAGAAAATGTTATTATTCTCGAATACAATAGAAAAACATCAGGTCTATTCACACTAACCGTCAAGCCGGCGACCATCACCCGACCGACAATCGGCGGCAGGTAGCCGACCGACAGTGGAAGCTAGTAGTGTCTCAGTAGTGGTTGAAAGCCCCAAGAAGAGAAACGTATTGTTTTAATGTTTAGCAACAGTGATTTAGCAGTAATAGCGCTATTACTAGAGGAGGAGGATGAAGAGACAATGAGGAAACGTAAAAAGAAGCGCGTGTGGGTACACAAGTCTTTGTTAGCGAGGAAAACTGAAGGAGAGTTTTATACACTCTACAAAGAATTGTTGGACGACGAAGATAAGTTTTATCAGTACTTCCGGATGACCAGACTTCAATTCAATTACGTCTTAAATAAAATTGAAGGAGCTATCACTAAGAAGAATACTTCATTTAGAGAAGCAATCACACCAATTCAAAAGTTAGCGGTTTGCTTGAGGTAAGTTTATTTTTAAATATGCTTACTACATTTCAAATTACAGTAACTTGAATTGGAAGTTAAGTTGTCTTTCGCATTAATTGAAATTCAATGTGGGCAATGTTTGGTTGAGATGTACAAACTTTTGCTTATTTATTCTAATATACTGACACGTAGGAACTTAATATGCCTTAATATGGAATAATAATAAATATATACGATAACAAATTAATGTCATATATTAATATTGCTTAATATGCACTGTATTAAAATAAATAAACTACTGAAATAAATTACCTGGTTGTTGTAGTTCGTCCCCAATTTCTCTCCAAATCTTCTCCTTCTTTATACTGTCACTATATTCTTTATTAGCCATATTGTACAATACTTCGTGGCTTTGCACCAGCAAAATTAACTTTTCGTCGTTCATGTTGTCTTCGGGAGTGATCTTCTCCTGAGGGAAGCGCAAACACAAATGACCGCGCAGGCGGGTGTCGCCGTCAACCTGTTCTCACTATCCGACACGGACCGGCAGGGACCATCAAAACATTGTCTCCGTGAATGTCGGCCGGCGGTTGTCGGTGATGGTCGGTGCCGGCCGCCGACAGTGTGAACACCCCTATTTATAACCCATGTAATAAAGTTTTGTCGGTCCGGTGATGGTCGCCGGCTAGCCGGTTAGTGTGAATAGACCTGACACGGTGGTAGCTTGGTCAGTAGCCGGAGGTGTATAGAATAGAATTGATATAGATGCGCACATACCCGCAATTCAGATCTTACAAGACTTATTTGAATCTATTACTTGACTGTTTTTAAAAATGTTAAGTTAAATTGTTTGAAATATTCCTGTTATCCAGGGGAGGCAAACGCCCCCTCTTGCCCCCTTGGTGCCCTTGATTGGATGGTTGGTTGGTTTAGCTCACCTGTCAGCGGCCATACCGAAGAGGACATTGCCGAGCAGGACTCCAAACATGAACACGGTTTGGGCGACATTGGCCAGCTGGGCGCGATCACAAACCAGGTCCCACTAGAAACAGACGGTTTTCAGTGCAACACTTTTTTAAATTTGACTTTGGGTGAAAGACATACACGATAACATACAAAATTAACATACAAATTCTCCTAAGACAATACCCTAAATAGAAACCAATCACTCAATGAGTCTTACAAAAGTATACATACAAAAGAATGGCATATGTGTGCACGTATAAGAGTGAACGTGGGCTGTGTATGAATGTTTTGCTATTCAAACACGACCTTTGCTTTATCCAGTGGCGGCTCGTGCATGGTTGGAACTGCGGAGCTGCGTGCGCTTGCCCTTCGTAAAATGATGAACTACATTTTAAATAGTAAAAACTAAACGGTAAAACTGCTTATAGATCTGATTTGCGATCTTCTTGGTGTAATTTATTTATCTACTGCGTCGAGTGAAACCAGTCAAGCCACCTCTACTATTAGTCTCACCGTATTCAACGGTACCTATACTTGTCATTGAGCGCCAGGCGCGTAACAACCTTGATTTAAGTGGGGGGGGGGGGGGGGGGGAGGGGGTCACGAATATAAAAATACATAACAACAAATTGGTTGTAATAAAAGTAGGCCTATCTGGTACATTTGTAGAAACATTTGGCATGCTATTTACTGTAGTTATTAGTTTTATTCTGTGACTACAAATATTTCAAAGAGCCGTGTGGCCATGCATTTGTTTCGGACAAACATCGAATATGCACGAATCAAAGAAAGGTACAATAATAGAGTTGCCTAGCAACACATTGTTTGTCCGCCTGTGATGTCACAACCACCTCAATTGAAGCTTGGCCGACGTTCAAGAAAGCTGTGCCTCAATGTAACCCTTCAAAATGATTGAAATTACGAATTATATTCGAGAAGGCTATGTATTCAAGTATGGGGTCAATGGCGGCCGGAGTTCAAAGATGGCGCAAATATAATACCTGAGTGATGATCGTCTCCTGGAAGATGCTTCTGTCGTACTCGAAGGTCTGACACTCTGTCGTCGAGCCGTTGTCGACGTGGACGCTGCAGGTGTCTCCGTGCGTCGGCGGCGTCGAGGCGCACCAGAACTTGGCCGGGGGGGCGAGGAAGACTATGCTCAGCTGATACCAGGCGATGGGCAGCTTCAGCAGGGACACCCACGCTATGATGATCACCTGCCAGCGACCGAACGCTCCCATGGCGGACTCCACCACGTCCGCGCCGCCATCTTTAGGCACTAGATGCATGGAAACAAATAACAGTTAATAGTGTAGTGGATTAGAGCAAAATACGGGACACATTCGGGGTTTTGTGATAGAAGCGTGAATTTTTGATCAAATACTCAGAAAAATATTCTAATCAAACTGCCAAGAGGAGGCCTAAAAAAAGTTCACTGGTTTAGGGGCTGTGAGGGGTCAAACAATGGGGGTGGAGGGGAAGTTAAAAAAAGAATCTTCCACCAACTGTGATCATAATACACCCAAATTTATAAATAGGGTAGCTAAATGTCAATTCTATTTTTAAAAAATTGAAATATGATCCAACTTATCATTCTTGACTGATAATGTGACCTTTGACCTGAAGTCAATAAGTTTTTTAATATTTGAGGAAGTGTACCTTGTGACCACTCGTTGTTTCATAAATTATCTCTAGAATACAAATTAAGGGTCAATATATGTTTTGCTATGTATTTGGTCAAGTTATATCGTGACCTTTGACCTGTTAGCTAAGAATAAATGCCCGCGTCCTGGTGTTTAGTTGATACTTGTTTCAAAATGCATAAATCGTATGTAAAATTATTGTGTGGAAAGCATGGTCATAAAAGTTTGCATAAAGATGCTCTCAGTTATTGATGGGGTGGTTTTAGTTTGACCTTGACCTCAACGTTTCATTTAATTGAATTAGGCCTAAAGCCTCTTCTATAGCTTGTGACTACTCGTTGAAAAGGTAATGGTAATTTGCATACGTTTTATAAATTCATTTATTTTTAATAATTTACTATAATCCTGAAAAGTTAACAAAAGCTTGCAATTTGTAAGTGAAATCTAAACTACAAATTCTTAGACTACAAAATAAAAACAAACTGATAACTCTACAATGGATACCATCACACTGCAGCATATACGGAAACGATGAGGCCGACTATCTGGCCAAAACAGGAGCCAGAATGCCGCAACTGCCAAAACCTTTAACCCTCGAGTCTATGAAAGCACATTTAAATGCTGCAGCCACTAAGAAGATCAGGCAGGACTGGGTAGAGAAAGGTAGAAACAAGCCATGGCAGGAATATACCATGAGTTCAAAAAGGCCCGCCAACCATCTTCCACGGCAAATTGAAACGGCCCAGTTCAGGCTAAAAACGCAGCACGATCTTCTAGGGAAGCATCTCCACCGAATAGGGGTGTTTGAGACGAGTACCTGCAAGCTGTGTGGAAATGGGGAGCAGGATAGGAGCCACCTGTTTGTATGTCCAAAACTGGCAGGGGAACGTGACGCAATGCCGAGCGGCATGAAGAGCGTGGAGAAAGAAGCGTGTCTCTACTGGTTGACCAGATCCAGCATGATGGCATAACAGCCAAATGTGGGCATTTGAGAAGAAGAAGTAAGTGAAAATTTGTTGCAATTTAATTTGACAATGATTGACACGCGTAGATTGTGTGTATGTATGTATAATTAAATGTAATTATGTGTGATTTTTTAAACTTGATACCCCTGCCCCAGTCGGGAGTGGAAAGATTAACACGTTATGTGAAGCTTTGAAGAGCGTTCTGTATGCCATATGAGCGGTGGCCTTTCATCAGTAATTCACCAATAGATGCATTTGTGGAAGTTTTCGATCGCATACCAGAAACAAAAGAGGTATGGGAATCAGAAGACGCGTTGATGCGTCTAACACATTACCAAACAACTGGCAAGAGTTCCTTCGAACAAACGAAAATAAATCAGAACTATTCAACATGTTGTGTGAATTTGTTCTTAAGATCAATACATCAATTGGATAAGTAGTTGTCACTAAGGGAGAAGATGCTCTGTGCAATGACGACAGTGTGTGTTTGAAAGCTGTTGCACCCTGCAACCACGAGGAAGCAGACACAAGACTCATCTTACATTTGTACTATGTACTCAATGAGAAGAATGAAGTTCTGATACGCACGGTAGACTCGGATGTTGTTGTACTTTGCATTGCCGCAGCTAATAACCTTACAGAAAAGAAGGTGTGGGTACAATTTGGGGTAGGCAGCAATGTACGAATTATAGCAGCACACTCGATTGCCCGAACACTTGGACCAGAAAAATCTGCAGCGCTCCCATTCTTTCAAGCTTTTACTGGTTGTGATACATGCTCATCCTTCGCAAGTAAAGGGAAGAAATCACCCTCGAAAACATGGACTGTATTGCCAGAAGTCACTGATGTATTCAAAGTTCTTTCAAGGCCTGTAGAGAAAGTGCACGATTACATCTTAGGGTTGTTGGAGACAATTATTATTCTACTCTTTGATCGAACCAGTGACTGTGCAACCGTGAATGAATGACGTAAGGAGTTGTTCACGCAGAAAGGAAGGCCAATGGAGAGCTTGCCTCCAACTCAAGATGCATTACATCAACATATTCTACGTGCTGTGTTCCAGGCTGGGTTGGTTTGGGGATTATCAGCCATCTCTTTCCCAAAACATCCTAGTCCTGCTATCTGGAGTTGGTGTAAAGACGCGTCTGATGTGTGGGAATCCAAATGGACTACCCTTCCTGACGCAATGCACTCATGTAACGAAGTGGTTGTTTGTAGCCTAAATGTAAAAACGATTGCCTTGAAGATCAATGCACATGTCATATAAGTGGACAATCATGCTGTGCTTCGTGCAAGTGCAGGGGCGAATGTAACGAGTAAATAAAGAAAATCAATGCTATTATCGTATTAATTACAATTTTCCAGTAATGTCTTGTTTGCATATCTTTTTTAGTATTATTTCAAAAATACTCATCATTTCTGCATTTTGAGAAATTGTCCAATTAGCAAGCAACAATTTTTCAATCGCAAGTTGAGAGCTTGGGAATTATTGTATGGTTTATTTGTTGTTTAACGACGTACTCGATAACAAGGTCATATGACGTCTGGGGGTGGTTGGAGAAAAGGGACACCTGACTCGTAAAGGGGTGGAAAATGGAAATGGGAGGACGTGGACTGCCTTTCATGTGGCGTCTCTACCTCAAACTGTCTGGCTAAGGTGGCCCTAGACCACAAATATAATATACGCTTCCGCCGCCATAGCTCTCGGGATCACCAAAACAAGCAAACCTGCCCACTACGATAAGGTAGCAGTTCTTGGGAAGGTGGGAAGTGTCGTAGGTTTTCAGGATTACATGTAATTATTAAAGGGAATAAGTAAAGGAAATGTATCCAAGTCATCTATACCTTTCCAATAAGTAGTCACAAGCTATAACAAAGGCCGCTATTACATGTAACATTATTGAGATCAAGGTCGAACTAAGCCACCCCATCGACAACTAAGGGTACTTTTTTGTATATGTTTTTAACCATGCTTTCCACGCAAGACTTGTACGTGAGAGATCTATACTTTAAAGCATGTAAACCCCCAACACCAGAACGCGGGCATTTATTCTCAATAAATAGGTCAAAGGTCACAATGTTATTTGACCCTCCCAACTATAAAACATATATTGACCTTTAATTTGTGTTCTAGAGATAATTTTTGACACAACGAGTGGTCACACGATACATTTTCATACATATTAGAAAAATTAGTGACTTAAGGTCAAAGGTCACATTATCTGATGAAGTTGTGCCGTAAGATCATATTTCGATTTTTTTCTTTATAGAATAGACTTTAAGCTACTAGATTTGAAAATTTGGGTATGTACTGATCATATTTGGTGGCTCGTTATTTTTTTTACGTCCCCTCCACCCCCCATTTTTGACCCCTCCCAGCCCCTAAACTAGTAGACTTTTTTGAGGTCTCCTCTGGGCAGATTGATTAGAATATTTTTATGAGTATTTGATCAAAAATTCACGCTTCTATCACAAAACCCCGAATGATTCGTCTAATCCACTACACTATAATAAATAAATTCACATTTAAAGTCTACCCACTGAGTAACTAAACTGATTTGCAGTGGGGGACTTTAATTAAAAGTGACTAAACCAACCCTGTAGGCTTCGAACACCACCGACGAGTGAGCGATAACCAATCAAAGATCGGTATTTCAAACGAAACGTGCGAACACCTGCAGACAAATGCCAAAATCAACAAGGCCGATTCAGAACAACTTTGAATTTATTGAGTGCTTCGTTGCTAGGACGAGGGCTTCGTTGCTAGGAACAATAATAATAACAATAATGTTTCGTAGGAAACCTGCCCACAGACATCCTCAGGACTAATTGCAGGTATTGCGGTATATGGAGTAGTTAGGAAGGTATGTCCTAGGGCTAAATTCCATCATTCGCTTTGTGACTGAGGAAAACCTCGGAAAAAACTTCAGTCGGAACTGCTGGTGGACTGGTATCGAACCGGCGACCTTCCGAATTGGAGTCTCCGGTCTTATCGCTGAGCCACCTCACAATATCTACGTTATTCTTTGCCAAAAAATCACGTGACAACAAAATATGTATATATCTTATCATTTTATCGGAAATACATATTGTAGGTTTTTTAGTACTTAGAAGTACTAAATGTAAATTTTCTACTATACCTTGTATTGTACTTTCCCCGAAACAATCTTACATATGTTTGCGTCATAGTTGAGTGGTTTGTGGCCAACCAACCAGTGAGCCCCAATTTTAAATAATGATCGCTGATTGGCCACGAACCAATCGTTTATGACGAACGCATTGTTTTGCGGCTCCGTTGGTCGCGCACAAACCTCCTCTGCTAGGGGAATCAAGTTGACCTTGGGTGGACCTAACGTATGTGTGCCAATGCCTGTGACCAATGAACTGACAAGTATTGCATGACGTCACAGCTATAGCTTTCGGTCGTACCGCGTATATACGTGCGACCTGCGCTAGACCTTGTAATATTGTAGGCCTACCTCGTGTGATGCAATGAGGCGATAAGACAGCGACACATACCTTAATTAATTGCATTATACGATTGAATTGTTTGCATGTGCGTCACGCTGCGGTTGGTTCAAATAGCAAAACATTCAAATAACAATGGTGTTTAGTTAATTCGTGTCAGTGAAGCATGGATAACCACGCACTCGTAAACATTTGCCGAGAATTTGATACATTCCGGGTGATACACACTGAATTACCACATGTTGTGTGTTTACATTATTTGATTTAAACTATTCTTCTATGAGTTAGATTATCTAAAAAATTAATAAGAGCTACGTTTTGTTATTGGTTGTTGATCGCTGATACTTGCTGGTAGCGTCATGCCCTGTTTTTCAACACTTTCAGCTCATTTTTATAAATTAAATCCGTCTCGGTTATCACAATAACATAATATTGTGTTGATCGCTATCAAGTAGAATAATAACGAAAGTCCCATGCAGCTTCCCTGTCTATATATAGTCTGTTCAATTTCTATTATCGCGTACATGGAAATAACAATACATTAGCAAATATTACCAAATTGTATTTATTGTATGGTATAAGAAAACTAATATTTCAAATTCTCGTGCTACATAGGCACATTTTTTAACAGCACGAAAGAGGTTTCCAACTGCACAACTGCATGCACATAACTATCAGCACAGATAAATACAAAATAAAATAAAAATAAATTCGTATTTATAGAGTCTACCCACCCCAGTACCAAGACTGATTTTTAGTTGGGGGACTTTAATTTAAAGCGACTAAACCAACCCTGTAGGCTCCGAACACCATCGACGAGTGAGCAATAACCAATCAAATATCTATATTTCAATTAATATGAAACACATGAATCAGTGATTGGACAGTGCGAACACCTTGTACGAACGGATTGTAGACGAATTTGTTATCTGTACTAATCTACTATAGGCCATCTCAATTTCTCTATAACTGTTCCAACAATTTGTCACCATGCAAGGTCACTATTGAGGACGGCGTACGTATAATAATGTGTCTGTGAACGTTGTGCTGTACATACTGGAACCTCTAATTAGGGTGGGCGTGTATTCACGGTTAAGTCGTCTCATTGTTGTCACACACGCATGCTTGTATGTTAATATGTAACATATCATACAGAGAGACAGATGATAATATGATGTAAATTAAGGAGTGAGAGTACGTTGAGCAGAATAAATAAATATATAATTGTATTTATTGTCTAGTCTAGACACTCAGTTACAAGAACTGATTTTCATTGAGGGACATATATGGCATTTATTGTGTGCTTCGTTACTTTATGACTACAAAGCCAGAGTTTACGTATAATATGTCAGTATCTTACAGATAGATGAAAGTAAATTCACAAGGTTAGTTTAGTCGCTTTAAATTCAAGTCCCCTACTGAAAATCAGTCTTGTTACAGAGTGGGGTAGATTATAAATACGATTTTTTTAAATTTATTTTAAAGTAAAAAAAACACACACACACCAGTCTTAACCAGAAATCGAACACTACATTATCTACATTGGAATCATTTTCGGTTTTCCAACTTGTTTTTTTGTTGGCCTTTTTTTAAATTTCAGATCGTTCGTGCCTTGAGCCTTCCTTGTTCCCCGTTCATTAGATCGCTTCATACTCCTCGCTCATACTCCCATACTCATTACACTTGTACTGCAAGGACACTTTATAAATAAATACAAACAATACATGAATATGATTTGAGGAATGGAAGTCACTAAGGAAACCAACAGTGAAATTGACGGAGTTATAAAGAGAGATCGATCTATTCTTGTGTAATCTTGTGTAAGAACGTTCAAAGAGCAATTTATTCGTGTCAGGAAATGGGTGCTTATAGCAAGTGTGATTTGTTATTCTGCTCTTATAGGTTACCAAACAGCCAACAGTTTGATGATGGTGTTCTTGTTGATACTGCGAAGGTGGTTTCTCAGTTACGACAAGTGTGCGCATGATTATGGACAAATAAGGACAATTAAATGGAAGAATTGATGATAACCTTAGGGGCCATACAAATGGAAGCTATTTCACAGGTACGATTTAAAAGTACTATGACGCATACGTAAGTTTAATTCTAACATCTTATCTACGGCGGATGTCAACAGTATCGACATCACATCCGATAATCTACTGTTTATTCTAACAACAACAATAATAATAGTAATATTCTTTATAGGAAAGTAGCTCGGGGACAATTCATGTCCACAATTCTTAGGTACTGTAGTATTGGTTGTTAGTAACACAAAACGAAAACAATCAAACATATTTTTCACTAATGCGTTGAACAATGGTGCCAACCTCACTTGCCACCGATATGTGAACTGTCATAGGAATCTCAAAAAACTTTTAACACCTTTTGTAAATGTGGACATATCTAGATAACCGATGGTTTTCCCGAACCTTAAAACTATACGGGTGGGCACATCTTGGTGATTATGTTTGAGTATGTTACCATGGAACAAACTGTAGTAAAGGTCTCTCATACCAAGAAGTAAGATAGTGTCATTGGAGTCAGGACCGTCCAGAATTAGTTTCCAACTTAACAAGTGCGAATCACTAACGTTTTTCCCGATTATCTAGTACAATTTGGTTGCGTTAAGTTTTTTGACGGAAACCTGCTTGCACGTTTTCTTGTACGTTACCGTCAAAAAACTTACAGCAAACAAATTTTACTAGATAATCGGGGTAAATAGTGATTCGTGCTTGTTAAGTTGAGAACGAAACATTAACCATCTGACTTCTTTGGGTACCGCGACTTAGTTTTTGGATTTTTGAAAATTGATTAGTTTGGTAATTTTTTATGGTTATTTTATGATCATCTTCTGCGTTCAGTTACATTATATGAGCCGAATATGGCCGCTGTGATGTCATCAGACTTCGTTCTGTTCATACCTGACAAGAGCGGGAACAGATTATCACGTCAACACCATCAGTCCGGTTGTTATGATGGGCAACTACCACGGATAGGATTCAACACCATGATTAGCAAATCTTCAAGTGATTGTCTCAAGTGTAGGCGGTGACAGCTAGACCTTATGAGAGCTAGTTTTTATTACATGTTTCCTGTGTGCTCTCAATGTCGGTCGTGATTTCTGAGTGGTTTCCAAGGTTGGGCCTGATCTATCCCCCCTCGTCACTTTTACACGCGACACTTCAAAATTCGCGCCTGCGAATAATATCATCCCGAGGAAATGCACAAAGGCCCCATTGCAGTTACAATACTTTATTAAAATTATCGTTGAACCATTTCCACAAAACATGAATAAAGAGAGTAATAACTAAGGTACCATAAGAAACATATCTGAGAACTATCTATCACAGAATCAAGTAAAAATATTTCAGTAAAATAAACGTGTTCCTATATGTTTAGAAATAAAAGAATATGGTGCGGTGTGGTTAATTGTTTGCAAAGCCTAGTTTTATTTAAGGTCCTTCTTTGTAAATCAGTTTTCATAACTGAATAGGATAGACATTAAATAAATAAATAATAAATAAATAAAAGTTTTTTTAAAAACACTTGTTAGGTTTCGGTGTGGGAGTTGGGGGGTTTGTGGGCGTTTTTGTCGGCAAAGAGGGCCGGCATGATGTTTGGTTTTGGTTTCTTGGATTGGAGTAGGAAAGGAGGAAGCCAGTGAAGGAAGGAAGGAAGAAAGAAAACAGTGAAGATCGTATTCAAATTCAACTGTATAAGGAACACGTCCAAGAACTCACAGAACCGATTCGCTGATGCTAAATCGAAGTCCAACTCGCAAAATTAACGTTTTTTTATTAATATCTTGAGAAACTGATAATATATACGATGTTACATTGTGTACCGATAATTTAATGTACCTAATACATGTAGTAGATTGTTTTTATCAAATTACTTACTATAATAAAATAGTTCTGTTTCGAACTTTCCTGGAAACGCTCTCTCGGGTTGGACCCCTAAACGCGTATGCCCGAGGGCTGAGCTGACGAGATAGTATGATAGTGTAAGATGAAGAATAATAATAATTGTTCGTAGGAATACTCGTTATAGGGTGCACACCAGTTTTACCTGATGTGCCCCTCTTCAGGTGACTAACTAGATTATTAGGGTGTTTGGATAGTTCACATTGGCATCACAGTAACTGAGTTCAGTGACATCGCAACAAGCCTTATAAACGAAGAATATTTCGAGTTCACAAGGCAGTGTCTTTTATTCTGTCATGGCCGACATTGTTTACCTTTCAGCTGTTTAATCATCTTTTAGTTTCGTAAAATTGATTTTCCTGTGATTTTTCACTGTTTCAATGTAACCTATTGTGTGTATATGCAACACGACATTATAATACATGGATATTTCACCATTTAAAGCAGTTGCATGAATCATGTACGGTAGAATAGTGAGAGTAGGGCTGTGTCTAGGCCTAACCTGGCAATGACCTTGTAGATAACTCAGTTAAAAGCTTAACTGAGTTGTAGGAACGTAGTTAGGCCGTTAACTGCAGTTAAGGTAACTGCGTTCCGTTCACATAGCATTGGTAACTGGAGTTAACGTGTTAACTACAGTTAAGAACTGTAATGTGAACAGGGTATAAGTCTATAGGGCTGAACCATCCAGAGCCCCGATACTTTTACTGGGACGGATCCCGGCCCCCATCTGTTCTTTGCAGGGATGCGAAGACGAATAGAACCCATCAAGAAACCCACAAGGAAAGAGGAGAGGGTCACTTAGGTACCCTCACGGGGCGGAGTACCCGTCCTGGAGAATGGGTGTCAAAACCTATCATGATGGTTTGGCACGAATAATAGAGTTATTGGTGGACCGGTGAGAGTGAGTTACCAGAACGTGCGTGTACGCGTACGCTGTATGTAGCAATATTACTATGTAATGCTAATTGTCTACACTTACACTTAAAAGCGATCTTTAAAGTGAGAAGCACTTTAAGTCTGGGTGTAGACGCTCAAAAAGCAACTTGAAGTCCCACTCATTTTAAATCATCCTATGACCCCATTTTAAAGTGAGGTACTGTGTTTATCACAATCGATTTACGGTATCTCGATTCTGAAATTGCGGGACGACTAGTATTTTAAGGCTATGTCCACAGTTCGTGACATTACTTTAGCACGACAGTAGCCATTCTGTAATTTTAAACATGTCTCAAAGTTGTGTGGGCCTAGAAGATAAGAAGAAAAGGCGAAATTTCTGTTAAATCACGGGCGGTGATAATGTTAAGACGTGTAGATGCATGGTTACTTTAAATGAGTAATTTAAAATGGGAGTGACTTCAAGTAAACGTAAGTGTAGACATGGCATAAGTTAGTAATATGAATATAGGCTAGATAACATAAACATGCACCAGATCATGCCTCGCGTACACAATGTACTCGATATAATCACAGTTATTTGTTAGATTGCCGCACACCTTTCTATTTAATTTGTTTCGGCAACATAGTTCAAAATCTCCATGGATAGACGTAGGTTTAGCAGGGGCGTCGGAAGTCTATTTTTCCAGGGGGGGCGAACTTTCCAGCTGACTTTGCAACATTTTGTAAAAATAGTTGAGATTCAATATCTAAATACAAATTTCCTTCTTGAACGAAATTTCCGTAAGTTACCATGCAGCCAGCCTCTGAAATCGCTTGAAGGAATAAGCTGAATCTGTACTCTAAAATGCATTTAATTCATACTGGCCATTTTTTCAGGGGGGGCGAGATGATACTCTCGCCCCCCCTGTGCAAGCACAGGGGGGTCGACTGACCCCCCTGCCCCCCCGGTTCCGACGCCCCTGAGGTTTAGCAATGTCATAAAAGGGAGAGTGTCGGTTTGGCAACAGTGTGTTGTTCGATCTCCGCGCGGTTGGTACTGACACAGAGTGATTACCAACTGCCGCCGTCTCGAAGGCAAAAACATTTGAATAGTTGATGGAAAACACTCGACGTACTCATGCAACACAATCATACACATACTCATACAGAATCATACTCGACATTGGGGTGATGTTCGCGCCGAGCACGTGGGTTAGAGCGTCTGAACATGTCAGCTCACGTTGACTCACGATAGAGAGCAAACTATGATGAATGCATGGAAAACTGCAGTAGTGCAGTGGACTTTGATATATATAGATTATAATAATTCGTACAAGTTATCGTCAAATGTTGTTGATTTTTTTTTTGACATGGTGATTTATTTTTACCATTTAATTTTTTTTGACATTGTGCTTTTTTATTTCGGTGTATTTTTGTTTTTTTTTGCATAGTGGTTTTACCATTTTCATTTTTTATTTTTTTTTGTGTTTTTAATGGTTTTTATGCCGGTGATAAAAAAAAAAATTGCCAATGATTTTTTTATTTTTATTTTTATTTTTCAGCATTTTTTGAGTTGTCAACCCGTCGGTTCAAATATTGTTTCCATTACTATGGTAACGTTAAAAAAATAAAATACAAATCATTTAAATTTGATACAACCGTGCCAAAAGGTTTGAAAAATCCGAATGCAATGTTTTGTCTATAGTATTTGAATGGGCTTCTTCAAGGATCTTTGAGGAGTGTTGACATTATCGCAAGGCTGTATATAGGTGTGTTATTGTAATAACAACATGGTCCAGATAGACGTACATATTTTGTGGAAGATTTTGCCATTTGCAGAAGAACCCCATTGGAATACGGGGGAAACGCTTGATTTTCCCCAACTTTTGACATGTATATTGTATGTGACCGGAAAACCGCAGTAGTGCAGTTAACTCTGATATAGATTATAATACTTCCTACAAGCAAAGATTACAAACTAGTTTGTAATCTTTGCTACAAGTTATCGTCAAACTGCTAGATTTGAAATTCGATCAGAATCCAATACGTTTATCCAAGAGACGTTTGCCAGAGAACAGAGGTTTGGTTGTAAACCTCAAACCTTCCTTCATACAAAAAATAACCTCACTTTATGTTCATATATGAACCATCGTAGTAATTTCAAAACAGCTTTGCATACATGTCTGTGAATTATCTATAGACAGTCTTTAATTATTCTAAGACTCAATGGTTGTAGCAAGAGACGTTATTTGACACGGCTTGAAACACAATAGAAAATTCCAAACATACTTGCGCATTTATTAGGCCATTATGCCTGACAGTTCTAGAGAATGTTAGCGTCATAGCATTCATCAAGGCGCAGAGCTCCATGCTGCCAGTGGCGTATCCAAGGAGTGGGGGGGGGGATTACGTTCAGCCCCCCCCCATGCCCTTCATTATAAACCGAGTGTGAGAGAAGAAGAAGAGAAGGGGTAAAGAGGGAACCACCATCATTACATGATTACATTTATTAATGTTTCCAAGTGGCACCAAAGACCAAACGTTATATGATTAGATATAATAATTTGTTATGTGAGATCTGTCCTGGGACAAAATGCCCCAGTAGGTATTGTGGTATTATTTGAAATAGTTGGAAAAGTCTTTTATTGCGGTTCAATTCCTGATTGGACTTGTGACTGAGGAAACCGCTTGAGTCAAGATTACCAGTAGCGGGTATCGAACCGGCGAGCCGCTGAATTAGGGCCTCATCGGTCTCGTCAATGGCTCTAGTTGTTAGGAGTATGCTACGTTCTAATACTACGTAGATGTGACACAGTGGCGGCTCGTGGGGGGGGGGGGGGCAGGGGAGGCAGTGCCTCCTCACTATTTTCAAGTCTGATACTATTTCATTCATCGTGACGGCATGCATTGCGTGTTACGACTTTGAAGCGTCAAGCATCACTGATCACAGAATAGAGAATGAACTGTTTCCTATGAAGGTCATAATATATCGGAAAGACTGTTATTAAATGAGACAGACAGACAGACAGACAGACAGACAGACAGACAGACAGACAGACAGACAGACAGACAGACAGACAGACAGACAGACAGACAGACAGACAGACAGACAGACAGACAGACAGACAGACAGACAGACAGACAGACAGACAGTGCATACGATGAACCTCAATGTTCAATTGATCGAGCTAAACATAAAATGTTGCGATGGATGTAGTGACCCGGGGAATTATTTAATTACACACCTGCTCTGTAGCTTCGGGCGAAACTATGAAGAAACAGTTTACAGAATGCAGACTACTTCTTTCGTTCTCACAAGACCTTCTTGCACAACGAGACTAAACTTACACGACTGATTTTGCAACTAATAGTTTCGCCAACAACCATTGCGGTCCAGATACTGATTTGTGTATGGTTTGACCTTATTATTACTTTTCTTTTTATAACCGACGATCATTTAACACTCCTCGGTCTGAATTCTCACTAAATCAAATCTTAGATTAATTATATTCGGGAAGTTTTATCTTTGTGTACTAATAATAATGCAGTTCTACAAAAATACATATGTATGGGCATGCACATAACCCTACACTGGCCATCCTGTCCTTTCATGGGACAGGAAAACAACAATAAAATAAAATAATATGTAGTCTATATGTGGGCTATATTCCCCGTGGTGATCGACCGGTGACCGCAAAGAGTCCTCTTATTTCTCAATCATCACGACCTTGCTCACTTTCACCCTTTTTAGGTCTCTGTCTCTCTTCTCATTTATGCCAGCCTGTTTTGCGACCTAAGCTCCCGCCAATCCCTTCACCACTCATGACGACACCGGCGATATGTGTGATGGATTTAATTCGTCTGCCAATGTCATGCATCATATGACCTATCTATAGCTGTCGAGTAGGCCTACGTCGTGAAACCACAAATAATAATAATAACGATAAAGAAAACAAAAATAATAATTTGTATTAGATAATATATATATAAGTACCAATACATAACATGAATATAATATACAAATAAATGAGGAATCACTTATAAAAACTCACAAAGCCTGATAAGCCTTATCTGTGGGGAAGTAACACACAAAAAATACAGACAAGCGATACAATAGACTGAACAAATTATTAAAAAATTAAATATCAAAAACAAATAGTTGAGAAATGCTTATAATAATAATAATAATAATAATAATAATAATAATAATAATAATAATAATAATAATAATTAGAATAATTATAATAATTATTATAATAATTATTATTATTATTGTTATTTTTACCATAATAATATAATAATAATAGTAATAATAATATTAATAATAATAATAATAATAATAATAATAATAATAATAATAATTATTATAATAATAATAATAATAATAATAATAATAATAATAATAATAATAATAATAATAATAATACAAATAATAACAATAACAACAATAACTCGAGTTTCTAAACGAAGTGGGGGGGGTTCACCTTGCATTGTATCCGCCACTGTGCCCCCTCTTGCAGACGAAGGACACATTGCAATAACACCATCCGGCGAAGGCTTTGTTCATACCTCAGTAGCGACAACTATAGTAGGCCTACCTATTGTAATGAGACACAATATTATGTAATTATTACAGGTCAGTGTCACTAGCTCACTGTCTCTCTCAACAGGCTGCTGTGTGGCTAGGAGTAGTGCTGTAACACGCATCACGCATTGGCGGGCGTTATAGGACGTTTGGAACTTGACTTCAATCTATCTATACTGGATTACTGTGTATACTTAAACGGTGACTTTTGATCCGTCATAACAAGGAAGCATGTAATAAATTGTATTAAGTGTTCCCCACCCAACTGAAAACCAGTTCTTGTAAATGTAACTGTTTTCGGGAAGGCAACCCTACCGTAATACCGACCTCAGACCATTGTCTACTATCTCATTCATGCACTCTGTTTCAAATAAAATCAACAGATTATTGGCGTTGTTTCACACATTCGTAATGGCTTTAAATAAATTAAAATAAATTCACATTTAGAGTCTACCCACTCACTAATTAAACTGATTTGCAGTGGGGGACTTTAATTTAAAGTGACTAAACCAACCCTGTAGGCTTCGAACACCATCGACGAGTGAGCGATAACCAATCAAAGATCGATATTTCAAATATGAAACAGATGAATCAGTGATTGGACAGTGCGAACACCTGCGGACATATGCCAGAATCAACAAGGCCGATTCAGAACAACTTCACACGCTTCATTAGATACGCCCGCTGTGATGGAGTTTCCAGGTACCCAAACCATGAGCTCGGTCGTAAATGATCCCTAATAAACCCCGAATTCAATTACATCGATTTTCCGTTTCTAAGTCGACGTCGGAATATTGTCTATGTTTGGACTAAGGATTTCACTTCGATTAATTGGATTTTCGTCGATGTTGAGACAATTGACATCGATTCCCATCCCTACTCGTAAACCCGAACTATTAGGAAATAAATACATCTCTCTGAAATATGGCACATTATAAGAATATGCAGCTAATGCCGTCCCATGATATACTGACTGGGTCTGCTTTTAGCATCACAAGAAGGTTGATAAATATCAGCACAACCAAAGATAGTAAGATATACCATATCGGGTACAGCATAACCTTCTTTCCAGTAGTCTCGCGATGGCGTAAAGTGAGTGACCTTTCGCGCAGTTTACGTTTCGCGTACTTTACTATTCGCTCACTTTACTTTTGGCGCACTTATGCACTTTCCATGTTCCCAGGCACCTAAAGAGTAATCCAGAGATATGTGCAATCTTAACCCCCCCCCCCCCCCCCCCCCCCCCCACCACGATTGCCAGCGCACAGACGAAGGGAGGTATTGTAAGGTCTGATCTTTCTAATAAACGGTCAATCATCCAAATAAATTAATCATCTTTCAATACAAATAAACGCCTTTGTTCTAATTATATTAAACGTTATTAATAATTAATAACGTTTAGATAGAGCGTATCACTGCTTTCTAGTTAAATTATGAAAATCATCTATTGTTTTTATTGATCAGTTCATTGAACGGAGATTCATGGTTAATTATTGTGTTATCTGCACTCAGTAATAAATTCCTGTAGGCTGTAATATTCTTTTTGTGTTAGTTATTGTGTTAGTTTGGCTTTGATTTATTGTACCTTGATATGTCATTGATTGTTTTAGGAAGATGATTATACAATTTTTTAGATTTGTATTGATTATATTGACTAAGAAATGTATATGCTGGCTGGATCAGTGCAAATGTTAAGATCTGTAGAATTTAAAGGTAGCCATAGATGCAAGTAACGCTGTTTTTATACCTACCATAAACTCGTGCTTTTATTTAACTATTAATTCAACGAAATAATAAATACTTTCATGCATCAAAATTCATAACGCTACCATTTGGCAATTATTATTATCATTGTTGTCGTTGTTTTTGTATCGCATTGTTTTTATTGTAACCTGTAGGCCTAATCATTTTTATTTTTTATTATACAATTTAAATTTTAAAGAACAATTTTACTAATTTATTTTTCAACCCGTTTTTATTGTTCCCGTTCTCTTTTCTAGTAGTTTGCTTTGTTGTTTTTTTTACTGAAATTTATTTTTTACTATTGTCCCATTGTACACTGTACAGTTTTATTTATTGTCCTCCTTTGCAAATCTGTTTTATGACAAAATAGGATATACATTAAATAAATAAAATAATAAAAGTATGACTTGAAATTACAATACCACTACAATGAACCATCCTCACATAGCATGTGAGCAGTTGTAGGCTATTACGATATACAGAGGGCTTACAAATATAGCTTAGTAAAATAGATAATATCTTTAAAAGTCATTATTTTTATTGCTATATAGGGTTGAGTAAACAGATGGAAATGTTGTAGACAATGACAATACTGGATGTACAGTGATGCGGCGATAACATCCGACTACCATAATTTATCCCAACATTATCAGTTGAGAGTGCTGGGTAATACGTGTTTCTACAAATAAACTAGCAAGCATTGTTTACAAATTCATGTAGTTGACACGTGTACCGAACAATTAACATCCACATTCCACACACTCAATCGTAAGATCAACGTATTTTCAACAATGTGAGAAAATATTTAATTTCTTTTTTCACTTCTTTGAAATGATCTGTTTATCTTCAAGTTTGGTGGTCTTAAAAAACCTTACATTAAATATATATTTTGTGTAAAAAAAAATCAAAAAAAAATCACATTTTTATTGAGGGCACGCCACAAACACGTCAATACAAGTAATGTACTTACTCTTCTCTGTGGCAAACCTCTGTGGTGGCGACGATGATATCTGATTGATTGTTATTAGCCAACAACAGACAGACTGACACAGCTGTTTTGAAATGCACCGGTTTGAAAACAAGTCTACCACGGGCCGACTCGCCGAACTTAAATCATGTTAATGAGTGTTGCTCGCAGTGTCCACTGCCGCTGACAGATGAGCGTGTACAACCGTGTTGTATAGGTCGTACACTCACTCAACTGGCAGTAGGCTATTGCGGAGGAGGGGGGGGGGGGGGGGGGGCAGTAGGTGTTTCGTAATACATTGTGTATCAGTCTCGTTAACGTTTTGAATGGCGTACGCTGATGTATGGACGTGCATTACATATCGACGTAAAATAATATTGTATATAACCGGTGTTGTAAAGTTAATGTACTAATAAAAGTAATTGAAATCTATTGACATTTTTCAATTATTTTTTAACCTAATTATTTTTTCAAATGTAATAGATGATATTCAGAATTGTTCTAGAAAGCCGTAATTTGCTAAGGGTCCTTGATAGTTATGTTTTTTAGTATAAATTATTTAGTATTATAGGGCACTAGCAACACCAAAGACAACAATGGAACAAATGAATTGAACTGATGGACAAGCAATCAGCTGTCAAAATAATAAAATTGCAACCATAGAAATAAAAACATGTGTAGCAATAGTAACTGCTCGCTATTAAAAACTTTTGATGATAGACAACGACTAAGTGAAAGTTTTGTATGTGTATTTGTTTGTTTTTTGTTTTGTTTTCCAAAATCAGAAGAAATTATTGTTTGACAGCTTGTTGTTTGTCCATCGATTCAATTCATTTGTTTCATTGTTGTCTTTTGGTGTTGCTAGTGCCCTATTGTTATAGTTTTAAGCCAATGGTAGTGAGACACATTCATGTGGTATGGGCCATACTCTTTACTACCATCATCTTGTCCTGACTGAATGAAGCGCTCCAAGTGGCAAAGTCGCGCAACAACCTGCTGAAGCAGCGTCGTTCTTCCTACGTCAATAAAGGGAAATTGTGAAAATTGTTTAATTAAATACGGGTTTTAAAATTTTCGTGCAGATTATGAATCCCATCAGTAAATCTTAAAAAGGCAAGCCACCATTTTAATCAGGACACGTTTTAGACGTAAAAACAACAAATAACACACAACAAACACAAACAAAACAAGACAATAAAAGCCAAAACAAAAGCACAAAACAAAACAACAATACAAAATAAATACACATCAACAATAAAAAACAAAACAAACACCAAACAAAAACAAGATATATCACAATAATATCCAGCACTATTTTCAACCGCGGAATGAAATCTTCAGCAGTTTGTTGCTAAATTTGGCCACATATAGCGCTGTATGTACTAACACACGGTGCCTTCATTACATTTTGAAATAAATAGTAACACTAACAATAATAATGTTTAGGTGTATTTTGCACTGTTGTCCATTGTTGTCATTGCAGATCTAGAAGACCAAGATTAGCTCTATCTAAGGGTCCTAGATCAATTCTGAAAAAGGTACTCATTTTCAAATACATTACCTTCTTATTTTTTAATAATAGCTCTTGTAAGGGCTGGTCCACACAGATTTTTAAGACATAATGCATAAGGTTTCAACAATGAAAACAACGTCTTAAAACTAAAAACAACGTCTTAAAACTAAAACTTGTGTGAACGCCAGTACGTGTTTTTATGATCCAACTTAACGACTACGCGTTAAACCTTAAATCTTATGCTTAAAAAATCTGTGTGGACCATCCTTAACGTAAAAAGTATAAAGTTTTAAAATTGTTGAAATAAAAAACATTTCAGTCGGTTAGTCGGTTTAGTGTCTTGAGTAGGTGTATGTTTTGTTTTCACACAAAAAAAACTGAAAACCGAGTATCCTGGAATGAGTTCGTTGAGACCTTATAGCCACAGATAAGGGATTGTAGGCTACAAATCAGTTGTCTGTGTTATAGCTATATACATGGGCCTACAAATAAATACAATACCTTTTGAAAAGTAATTGAAAATAACTTAGTTTCTTTTCATTTTGAGTGATATTGTACGCAACTGAATTACTGTAAATTATAATTTAATTACTTTACAAAGGTAATGTGTAGATCGCTGGACAAGACAGATTGTGCAGCTTTAGTCATAGGAACCGCCTGGCAAGCGAGACACCTGGCTTCGATTCCCAGCAGAATCGTTCTTCTCGTCAACTGCTCGGCAGTCCAGGTTAGTAGATAACCCTATAATATGACTGGTCAAAGTTACACCATCCTCTCGGATGGGACGTAAAACCGATGGCCCCCTTGGTACTTTTCGACAGGAGTAGGCTACGTGCCGGTACCAGGCTTCCCCTCCTCCCTTCCCCATTATCATTCATCAATAATCACTCATCAGGATAAAGAGGGCATTGTGCCCTACACTGGCCTTAGTATTGCCGTTGAAACCGCGAGACGTCGATGAAACGACAGAACCCCACTAAACGATACCAATGACCCCAAATCGATGTGTTTGTCTTTCTAGTTGTTATGAGGAAGTATCGGCATCATCTTTAATTTAAACACGTTCCATTTCCTTAGATTTAGTCGCAAATTACTTTCCATAGGAGCACAACCACAACAGTTGAATAATTGATGCTTTCTTCGTCGGAACCAGCCCGAAAACAAGTCTCATGTGTCAGCGAAGGGGGTCGGGTTGATGGCCCAGTGAGTCAGTTGGACGCGACTGTGTGCGGGGGACAGTTCGGATACTCAGCGAGTCAGATGGGCGCTATATTTATTTAGTAACATCCACGTAGCATCTATCTAAAGAGCTCTAAATAATACTTAAATTAAAATAGTAGTTATACTAACCATAATTTAGTTTCCCTAGAACTAAAAACACATAATTTAAAATATTGTATTGAAATTATATTGTTATCATTAGGAAAGGCAATTAATTATTAAATATTTAATTGGCTACCAAAAGAACGACCATAAAGTTTAAAATAGTTGAAACTTTTTTTAATCCATGCAGTGTTTATAGTTTTCACAAAGGTAAACGTTTGTTAGTCAATTAAGTAACTACTTTTTCAATATTGTGCAGCGTTTGCAAGATATTACTACAGATCCCATCACACTGGCGAGGGATACGCTAGATCGGCAGTGAGTGCAAGGGTAATCGCGACGTGTGGATGTCTGTCGACCGCTTCACACTTCATTGTCATGGCTAAGCTTTAGATTATCTCGTTTTCTGTCATATAAAGACTCATTGGACAACACACAATTTAATTCTAACGGTGCTAGCTTACTATAGATTGTGTCTGAGAATCAGTGCTTTGTGTTTGGAAATGTGATATAAGGACGCTAAAATGAACAGTTGTTCAAACTTATGACATTAAATCAAACATTATTATTAAAACTCAAGAAAACTCAATATCTTTTTAGTCTTCGCTTCTGAATCCTGTACAAACAATATAATATAGGTGAGTGCGAAACGCGAGTCATTCGTGGGGTGCAAACAATCATGGAAATACACAATTATTATCACGGATGTATTTTTAAACACTATTTACGTTTGCTACATATTATGCAGGTTTTGGTTGCTGGTAAATCTTTTCAGAGAATTTTCTTCAGAATCTCAGTTTTCAATCCTTGATATTTTATGAATATAATTTGAAATCAAGTTTTAGTATAACATAGCAGAAACAAATAGACAAACGATATCGATAAATATCGCCATTACTCACTCAGATTGTAATGCTAGTTATTCAAAGAGTTCACTCATGCAGCAAGTTGTTTACCACTTTCTAATTAAAGGGACGTAGGTATAAAGGTCTCTCACACCAAGAAGTAAGATAGTGTCGGGAGAGTCAGGACCGCCCAAAATTAGCTAGTGCGAATCACTAACGTTGCTCCCGCTTATCTAGTACATTTTGGTTTCGTTAGGTTTTTGGACGGAAACCTGCTTGCACGTTTTCTTGTACGTTACCGTCAAAAAACTTACCGCAACCAAATTGTACTAGATAATCGGCAAAAGCGTCAGTGATTTGCGCTCGTTAAGTTGGAAAGTAAATGTGGGCGGTCCTGATACTATATTACTTCTTGCTGTGTTTTACTATAGTAGCTGAATAGTACATTCGCGTCATTAACTCTTTGCACTGTTGCACCATTTTCAGTTAAAAATTGCTTCATTCTGAGTATTTTGCATCATGATATTTCTTTTTGAGTGCTTTGTTTATATACACGAACAGCTAGTCGGTACCGACAAATCATTTAGTGGATGCTTTGCGGTTCAGCTCACAACTTGTGCAGTAACATTAGAGTGCACTTATATATAATGACAGATGTGTGTGTAGATTTATGACAGAATATGGTGATGTAGAAACACGAACGTTATCTTATCTAAAAAACTAAAAAGTGTTTACGTCTGTTTCCAGTCAGTCACTCAACCAGGAAATGTGTTTGGTGTATACTATATACTGTGCTCGAAATTGAAATTTAGTGGGTTTAAGGGCACGTTATCTGGCTAGTGGATTTAAATGAGCTATTTATTGAATAAATAACATTGTATCAGATACTAATGTCAATTTCAGCAAAATTGTACACGTGGCAAAATATGTATGTAGGTATATTGTATATTAGCTACTACATATTTCTGTCGGTAGAGCTATGGAAAATGCTACAAAAAATACAAACTAGCTTTTCTGTTCAATGTAAACAGTGCTCAAAATAATCCATATTTGTCAGCAACCCTCTGGCTACAAGAATCCTTTATCTGTGCATCTCGGTTACTCGGTATGTCTTTGACAGCCCGGTAAAAAATGCATGAGCACCCCGATATAACTACATCATATAGTATTATTTTATTTGTTTTATGTCTATCCTGTTTAGTACGTTGTAAAGCTGATTCATAAATGAGGGCAATACGTTTGTCTTTGACACTACTATATAATTTACTATTTTGTGTAATGTCAACAGTTATATTTATTTAATTGACTTGTCTAACAAGATAATAGAGACGTAAATCAGGATGAATAATGTTAACTGACAATTCATCCTTGCCTCATCACACTTCACGGTGCATTCAACACATGACTATGCATTCTATCATCCGTTCAGTTGTCAGTTGTCAGTCATCCTTGCCTCATCACACTACACGGTACATTCAACACATGACTATGCATTCTATCATCCGTTCAGTTGTCAGTTGTCAGTTATCCTTGCCTCATCACACTACACGGTACATTCAACACATGACTATGCTTTCTATCATCCGTTCAGTTGTCAGTTGTCAGTCATCCTTGCCTCATCACACTACACGGTACATTCAACACATGACTATGCATTCTATCATCCGTTCAGTTGTCAGTTGTCAGTCATCCTTGCCTCATCACACTACACGGTACATTCAACACATGACTATGCTTTCTATCA
This sequence comes from Isoperla grammatica, assembly GCA_945910005.1. Lineage (NCBI taxonomy): Eukaryota > Metazoa > Arthropoda > Insecta > Plecoptera > Perlodidae > Isoperla > Isoperla grammatica. The sequence goes on from OX246741.1 coordinate 35,599,466, forward strand.
TCCGTTCAGTTGTCGGTTGTCAGTTATCCTTGCCTCATCACACTACACGGTGCATTCAACACATGACTATGCATTCTATCATCCGTTCAGTTGTCAGTTGTCAGTCATCCTTGCCTCATCACACTACACGGTACATTCAACACATGACTATGCATTCTATCATCCGTTCAGTTGTCAGTTGTCAGTCATCCTTGCCTCATCACACTACACGGTGCTTTCAACACATGACTATGCATTCTATCATCCGTTCAGTTGTCAGTTGTCAGTCATCCTTGCCTCATCACACTACAATGTGCTTTCAACACATGACTATGCATTCTATCATCCGTTCAGTTGTCAGTTGTCAGTCATCCTTGCCTCATCACACTACAATGTGCTTTCAACACATGACTATGCATTCTATCATCCGTTCAGTTGTCAGTTGTCAGTCATCCTTGCCTCATCACACTACACGGTGCTTTCAACACATGACTATGCATTCTATCATCCGTTCAGTTGTCAGTTGTCAGTCTATTCAGTTTTCAGTCTATTCAGTTGTCAGTCACACATGGATACAAACGCTTATGAAGTTACCGCCAACACAGCTATGGTCTCATGCTTTCGAAATACCGACTACTGAGTCCAAAAGTGCCACTGAAGTTTCTACATCCCTTTTTCCTATATCATCTTCTGAGGGATAACAGGTTCATTAGGGATAATTTACAACCTTGGGTTGGATATCTTATTGTGGTGGACGGGGTTGTGTCTGCTTTGGTGATCCCGAGAGCTATAGTTGTCGTACAACAACTTCGGTATTGCTTCCGTCACGGATGGGTGAGCGGCAGCCAACCAGCGGCCGTAGCTAATTTAAATACCTGTTTGGGTTGGCTGGGACCGTAAACACGTCATTGATTGATGTCGAAAGCATTCCCGAAGTTGTTGTACGACGACTTTATACTGGCAGAAGCGTAACGTGCTGGTAGGGCTACCCTAGCCGGACAGGTCTATGGGGAAAAGCCAGACGAAAGGCAGTCCTCGACTTTGCCTTCCCCTTCTTACAACAAGTCCCTTTCCTCCAAGCACCCCCCGACGTCATATGATCATAGTTGTTGAGTACGTAGTCATACAACAAATAATCATTCAATAGATTGGGTTGGATAACTGGAGATTCCTATCACAGAAGGCGTGACTATATGAGGCTTGTGCAATCTACTAAGCGCGAAATACCTCCTTTACGAATTTGTGAAAGAACGTCAGGAACCTGTTGATTTTCATTTAAACAGCGTGCATGAAAGGGGTAGTAGATAAGGATCCGAGGCCGGTATGAGACTACTCGCTGGGGCTAATAAGTGTCGACTTCATGTATATAGTCTCTTGAGATGTAATAAATGATGTGATTGTTAATTTGTTAATTAAAAAAAAATAATGAGCAGTTTTGAGATTGAAAATCTAGAACTAATTTTCGAATAACCAAATCTGATCAGTGATCACATTGTATAATAGTTGAAAGGTAGCCTCGGGATGCGTTTAAAATCGAGCACATCCTTGTTGACATCTAAAACTCACTCAGAGCCTCTAATAATAGTGAATTAATAGATTACGAAACTTACAGCTTCTTCAGCGCACTTCACATGCCACTGGGTATGTGAGTATGTGAGTCCCATATCTCAACTGAAAAACCAGAAAATTAGTCCATACAACCCCCAGTTGATAACACAGAGACCTTCGAGGTCTGAAAGTTGGATCGTTTGGACCTGCAAACCCTGACATTCCTTCCCTCTACTCAAGCATCGACCGTAAATACCTTTGATCGGCGAGCTGTTCATAATCTCACCTGTTAATCGTGATGACCTGTCAAAACAAATTCCATTGTATAAGCGCAACACTTTTTCCGGAATTATAAACATATTTTTGCACTCGGTAAAATAGTTTGAAATTATACAAATATCGGTTTAAAATTTATCTTTCTACGATGAAAACAATGGGACTTATGAGTCGCTAACTATTAGCGGACACTTACTCATGCAAAGGAATTATGATGGTCTGGCTGACAGACTGAAGGTAATTACCGATCGAGGCGAGAGTGGGGATACTTGTACTTTGGTCAGAGGTTGGTGCAAACGCTACCCGAGCCTATGCCCTCGGGCTTACCAACAGCGAAATGAATGAAGTGTAGGTCCGAATTCACCAAACTTTCTAATCGGCCGATTTACTAATCTCGGATTGGTTGCCATGGTTTCGACAAACATTACATACAAAATGCATTGGCGCTTCTAGCGGGCGCCATTTTTGATCTCCGATTAAGAGAAAAACCGCCGGATTCAAGTTTGGTGAAACTGGTCCGCATTTGAATAGAGAAAAAAATGTCACTGTTAAATGGCATACAATGCTGTATGGGGCCAATTCATAAATAAATTAAATTAAAAAAGAAGAAGAAGAAGAAGAAGAAGAAGAAGAAGAAGAAGAAGAAGAATCTGAAAAATTTATTCTTATGTCTGTAGGAATGTTCGACTACCTGAGCGGACCGCCCCAGCTGCCGACCGACGCTCCCTTGGCTGAAGCACAGGTTGAAGCTCTCACCACACTTCGTCCTGAAAGTCAAATACAGGATCCCGTTCAAAGGACTCTTGCATCGAGAGGCCACATACATTCACAGGACTACGGTCAAGTCAACACCATTACTGTCTTCCCCAAACAAACAGACGTTTTCGTTTCCGACAAGCCGTAAGCACTACTATAATAACCTCTTTATAGGCCTAATCAATGTCTGGTATAGTCAAGTATATGTTTTGTATGCGTGTCCCGAAACAACCTTACAGCTGATGCTTTCGTCATAGACCAAGGACTCGCAGCCAATCAGTGACTGGTATTTTAATTTGGGGCTCGCTGGTTGGCTACGAACCACTCGTCTATGACGAAACACATCTGTTGGGTTGGCTCAGAAAAGAGCTGGCAAGTGAAATTTGAATACAATGCAGCTAATGTTGCCCCTGTTTGCAAGAGTAATGTTTAGATGTCAAGAGCATTAGAATAATGTTTCTTTTGGTTGCCAAACTAATCTACAGGTATCCAGAAATCGATTTATACTTGCGATCAATTTGGTACTCATTATATATATTGTTTTACATTTTTTCGAGTTGAAAGAGTTCTCCATTCCTTGCTGTTTCTGCCTTCATTTGTACGCATCAATTCAAACACATATCCTGGATTACTTGTTGCATGTATTCCAATATTTGACCGACTCTTTCCTTCCACTTGTCGCTAGGATTATTGTTTTAGAATAGTGTAGTGTCTCAAAAACGGTCACTTTCCATATAATCTTCTTCCTTCGTCTGCTCTTTCAGGTACTTCCAATTTCCTCCTATATAAATTGTCATCTAATCATTAGTTATTCTCCGGTATTTCCCGTTTTCAGTAAATTTTTCGGTAATGCCACTTCCGCCTCCAAATGTTCGAATGCTCAAAAGTCCGAATCCCCAATTGTTCGAAAGCTCGAATGTAAGTGTTCAATGTTCAAAATATTCTAACATCATTGTATCGAACAGTCAGATGTGATCGAATTACCATATTGTAAATTGTAATACAATTAACTTTACAGTATTGCCAACTATTGCCCTACGAGGGTGTAAGGTATGGGACCCTTCTTTCAAGGTGTACATTTGGGTATTGACAGCATTTGGTGTGCTATTTATAGTTCTTGAAGAAAAGGTGATCCTTTTGGTAGAATGCTATTTCAGCTTTGCTATTCTTCGTATGTATAGTCTAACTCGCTTTTCTATTGCAACATTTCCAAGTGGAACTCCCAAACCAACCGTTTCATCTTTTCCCCGTCCACTCATACATCAGCTTTGTTTTGTTCGTGTTTATCTTCATGTTGTGTTATTCCCAGAGATTATCAATATTACCCTCAAGAATCATTTACACATATTCTTTGTTTCAATATTTCGAGTAAATTGCGATGTCAATGTATACTAATTTTTAAGGAATTATTAATAAGTACAAATTCAAATAATAGTTGAAAAAGGACATATTTTAATACTATAAATCGCTTACATACAGTAATGCATCTCACTTAAAACTTCTAAGGTTAACAGATTCTATAACTCAACGAAAGTAACAAATAAATGTTATCTTTTGACAGGACTGGATCGCTGTTCGTGGTGACAGGAACCGATGGCAAAGAAACTAGTATACCTTCCGATGCATCGGTTGACAAGTACCGATGGCTGCGTTACTTGCAGACCGCCGTGTTGCTCGTACTGTGGCTGGGTTTCACGGTGAGTAGCTTACTGTCCAAACTAGTATACCCTCCGATGCATCGGGTGACAAGTACCGATGGCTGCGTTACTTGCAGACCGCCGTGTTGCTCGTACTGTGGCTGGGTTTCACGGTGAGTAGCTTACTATCCACACTAGTATACCCTCCGATGCATCGGTTGACAAGTACCGATGGCTGCGTTACTTGCAGACCGCCGTGTTGCTCGTACTGTGGCTGGGTTTCACGGTGAGTAGCTTACTATCCACACTAGTATACCCTCCGATGCATCGGGTGACAAGTACCGATGGCTGCGTTACTTGCAGACCGCCGTGTTGCTCGTACTGTGGCTGGGTTTCACGGTGAGTAGCTTACTGTCCACACTAGTATACCCTCCGATGCATCGGGTGACAAGTACCATTGGCTGCGTTACTTGCAGACCGCCGTGTTGCTCGTACTGTGGCTGGGTTTCACGGTGAGCAGTGTTGGGGCAGTTCTTTTTTTAAATGAACTTTCTAAAAGTTCAGTTCACAGCTCAAATAATGAACTTTAATAAAGTTCAAGTTCTTTTCAATACCTAAAATTTTGAAAAGTTCAAGTTCGTCTAAAATATGAACTAAGTTCTTTTAAAAGTTCTTTTGTGAAAAAGTGTCACCACATTGTATTAACAGTCATGCGAATAATCGATTGCCTTGTATGGCTTAAATAGTAAGAAAAACATGCATGTTAAGGTAAGATATTGAATGCTGGCATTAGCCATTAGGTGTCTGATGTAGGGCTATAGGCGCCTACCATTGTAGAAATAAAAAACTTAAGAAATTGTATTGTTGTTTCAGTTTATATTATTACAGACATGTGAAAATAGCGATTAGTGTATCGATTAATTAGTGATAGTGATAGCGATTAGTGATAGTGTATGTATATGTATGTACAAAAGTGCTGTTCTTCACTAAAACTACCAGGGCTAAGCCCGTCCTATTATTGTTTTATTTTACAAAGACTAGTAGGCCCCTTTAGTTGGTAAAAATTGTTGATAATAATTGTTATGTATTTTATTATTGATGTGTTGATTGATGATGATTGATTTGATGATCAGTAACACCATATTTTAGGATAAAGTGAAACGGTAGTAGAATTGTGACACAAACACCCTATAACAACAAATCCATTAGTCAACCGAGAAATCTGTTCCTCTTGAGAATTTACACTGGCTCTAGAAATGTTTCAATCTTGCGTTTTGATTAGTGAATGGAGTTCCACGTAGAGTCGTTTCCTCCCGCCCAATTATCGTGTCGCATTACTTCTGGTATTTGGGCACTTGCACTTGCAGACCCACGTATCTCGACCGAGTGATCTAACATCTTGTGGTGGGTAGAGTTCGAACGGCCAGACTTGAATGTAATTCTACTCCATGAATGGTGGCCGGTAGCTTTTTAAAATCAGCTGAAGGAGAACCGAAAACGATTCGCGTGTTCCTCGACGGCGCGTTGACAGATGCTCAATCATCGAACAGAATGAACTTTCAAAAGAACTTTCTAAAATTCAAAAGTTCGTTCTCAAAAAGAACTTTTGAAAGTTCAAGTTCACTCATTTGAAAAAAGAGTAAGTTCGTTGGAAAGTTCACAAAAAAAGAACGCGTTCTCGGGAACGCGTTCTTTTTAAAAGTTCTCGCCCCAACATTGACGGTGAGTAGCTTACTATCCACACTAGTATACCCTCCGATGCATCGGGTGACAAGTACCGATGGCTGCGTTACTTGCAGACCGCCGTGTAGCTCGTACTGTGGCTGGGTTTCACGGTGAGTAGCTTACTATCCACACTAGTATACCCTCCGATGCATCGGGTGACAAGTACCGATGGCTGCGTTACTTGCAGACCGCCGTGTTGCTCGTACTGTGGCTGGGTTTCACGGTGAGTAGCTTACTGTCCAAACTAGTATACCCTCCGATGCATCGGGTGACAAGTACCATTGGCTGCGTTACTTGCAGACCGCCGTGTTGCTCGTACTGTGGCTGGGTTTCACGGTGAGTAGCTTACTGTCCAAACTAGTATACCCTCCGATGCATCGGGTGACAAGTACCGATGGCTGCGTTACTTGCAGACCGCCGTGTTGCTCGTACTGTGGCTGGGTTTCACGGTGAGTAGCTTACTATCCACACTAGTATACCCTCCGATGCATCGGGTGACAAGTACCGATGGCTGCGTTACTTGCAGACCGCCGTGTTGCTCGTACTGTGGCTGGGTTTCACGGTGAGTAGCTTACTATCCACACTAGTATACCCTCCGATGCATCGGGTGACAAGTACCATTGGCTGCGTTACTTGCAGACCGCCGTGTTGCTCGTACTGTGGCTGGGTTTCACGGTGAGTAGCTTACTGTCCAAACTAGTATACCCTCCGATGCATCGGGTGACAAGTACCGATGGCTGCGTTACTTGCAGACCGCCGTGTAGCTCGTACTGTGGCTGGGTTTCACGGTGAGTCCTTTACAAAACAACTCTCGTGGCTTACTAATTAGTTAACCTTTCATGGATGTCAATTTCTTCTGCACTTCACTTTTTGCAGAACAGCTGATGAAATAACGCCATTGTTTGCAAGAGTAAACACTCGTCAGTGTTGCATCTCCAATTGAAGTGGCATGCTGAACTTGCGGCGGGGTGGGGGGGGGGAAGGGGGGGATTGCTTGACGTTTGTTACATGCTCTAATATCTTTCACGCTCGCGTCACTCTCCAACTATCACCATCAGTGAGTTTGACTTACTCACCCCCAGAGGAGAGGTGCATACTCCCATCTCCTGTCATTCGGTCCATGGGCGTCGTGAGAGTAGGAGACATTTCCCCGAGCCCCCTGCTTTTTAAGAAAATTTAAAAATTTCCAATTTAGGCCTATATTACTTGTTTCAATTAATTTTATTCATAACCTATTTTAACGTCGTAAGCTTAGTTAAAATGTTTCAAACACCAAAAGTACCTGCGGGGCTAACTGGAATTGTTTTACGTACCCCCCCCCCCCCCCCTACGCCTCCCCCAGACCCCTGATTATGCCCATACGGATATATAGTGTTGTTTTGTCTTGCGCCCCCCTCCACCACCCACTCCCTTGAAAATATCCTGTGACGCGCATGTTACGGTTCAAGATGAATGGTGGTGCATAAATCGTTGTATTAACAGTAATAGATTTTTCAAACAGGAATGTAGAATTATTTATAATGATTATAAGACTATGAACAAAATTACTATAGTTGTAATTAACATAATCTTTCAATAAGTCAATAAACAATAAGCAGTTATATTTTGCAGAGCAGAGTAAAAAGATATAAGGTGAGTAAAATGTGCAATTGTTATTGTTCTCAGGTTGTGCTTATTACACGAGAGGAGAAGCTGAGCAACACTCGCCAACTATCTGTCTCAGAAGGCCAGACGAGAAGTATCCTTATCAACATTATTGTGACGTGTGTGCCTGGACGGAGATTATCTTGTCGGTTTTAAATGAAAGTCAGATGTGTTTTGTTGGTAACAAGTAACATTGGAATAGGAAGATGCTACTCGGGCCTCTCACGTTGGTCAACATCACCATCGAAGAGAGTTCGAAAGACAACGACCCGTGTAACAAGTTCTGCTACTGCTCTGTTCGTGTGGAACTGCATTGTGTCGAGCCATGATTCAGCCCAATCCCGGTGTATTATTGCTATATTATCTTATACTTTTGAGTTTTTTCGAGTACAACTGTGTCAAAGGATGGAGAAAATCCAACGTTTTGCCAATATTTCAATGGGCTTCTTCAGTGATGCTCGCAGAGTGTTGATACGAGGATGTTCTTTGTAAACATGAATCACATTTTCCTTAACCTTGAAATAGGCTACTGGATTTTGCAAGTACCACCAAACAATAAAGTACTGGTGGTCTTAGACAGCTACTTTCTGCCGACGGTCTACAGAAACATGTCAACACGATGGATGACGGTTTGGTTCGAACAGACGGAGACGAACCGCACAGCGCTGATCCGCTCAAACCTTACTTCCGTTGTGGAGAAGGGAATCATCAGCACCAGGGTAAGCGACCTATCTAGCCTGTCAACAAGATGGATGACGGTTTGCTTTGAACAGACTTCTATACTAAGTGGCTCCTAAGCTACTAGGAAGAAAAAAGTAAAATTCTGGAGACCTTCTTATCGTACATAGTTTGCTTTGGATGTTGCTATAGTTTTCACTTTTCACTAATGCGTAATACAAATTTTGTAAGAGTTGATGATCAAGTTCTTGCTCAAACGAATTTCTTCTTTCAAAATCATGGTTTTCATTTATTTGTCCACCCATTGTAGTCAAGCGGTGGCTTCACAGCATATAGCAACCTCGTGAATGCAGAGTCAGGCGCGATAACTTCGGATAAACCTTTAGTGAGCTAGTAAATTGTTTTCACCATGGCAACCAGACTTCCCGGTTGGTTGTTGCCATGGTGAAAACAAGTTAGTAGCCTTCTAAATATTTATTCGAAGTTTATAATACCGGGCCTAAGTCGGAACTGATATTTTGTTGGCCAACGCCTCAAATCATTTATGACGTTATGATCTTGAGTTCATACCCGTTCAGATATTGCATTTCTGTGTGTTGTTTCAATTAATACCTTCAAGCAACAAATTGATTGACATGTGGAAATTATGAAATTATGTCATGTTTTGTCCACAGAACGTCAGTGCTTCTTGGGTGATCCCGCTGGTCACTGAAGACCTGATCGATCACGTGCCCTTGTTGAAGCTCACTAGAACCGTCACACTGACGAACTTTAACACCAGGTAGGGTACATCGTCTTTACTACACCTGTTACAAGACAGAAGTAGTACGCTAGTAGTAACGGACAATCAACAGGTCACTGAAGACCTGATTGATCACGTGCTCTTGTTGGAGCTCACTAGAACCGTCACACTGACGAACTTTAACACCAGGTAGGGCCCATCGTCTTTACCACACCTGTTACTAGACAGAAGTAGTAGGCTAGTAGTAACGGACAATCAACAGGTCACCGAAGACCTGATCGACCACGTGCCCTTGTTGAAGCTCACTAGAACCGTCACACTAACGAACTTTAACACCAGGTAGGGCCCATCGTCTTTACTACACCTGTTACTAGACAGAAGTAGTAGGCTAGTAGTAACGGACAATCAACAGGTCACCGAAGACCTGATCGACCACGTGCCCTTGTTGAAGCTCACTAGAACCGTCACACTAACGAACTTTAACACCAGGTAGGGCCCATCGTCTTTACTACACCTGTTACTAGACAGAAGTAGTAGGCTAGTAGTAACGGACAATCAACAGGTCACCGAAGACCTGATTGACCACGTGCCCTTGTTGAAGCTCACTAGAAACGTCACACTGACAAACTTCGGTGCTAAATCAATTTCTAATAAGCTAGTCTAAAATCTACACTAGCATAAACAAGAAGTTAGCAACACGGGAGTTCCTGCAAATATCGCTTTCCGCGTCATTCGAACATATTGTTCTGCATGAGCGCGAGAGAGGGAATGGTTGGGGGTTTGGTTGCGGAGGCGTAGAATCTGTGCGTAATATCTCCAAGCACAGAAATTGGCTAACAGCTTGACCTTGCTTGTAGGCAACTTTGAGTGGCGGAGAGGTGTGCTATTGTACGAGCAGTACTATAGGTCTCTCACAGCAAGAAGTAAGATAGTATCAGGGCCGCCCACGTTTAGTTTCCAACTTAACAAGCGCGAATCACTGACGTTTTCCCCGATTATTTAGTACAATTTGGTTGCGGTAAGTTTTTTGACGGTAACGTGCAAGAATACGTGCAAGCAGGTTTCCGTCAAAAAACTTAACGCGACCAAATTGTACTAGATAATCGGGAAAAACGTTAGTGATTCGCACTTGTTAAGTTGGAAACTAATCTTGCGCGGTCCTGACTCCCCTGACACTATCTTACTTCTTGCTGTGAGAGACCTTTACCCAATTCAAAAAACATTTATCTAAAATATTAATAAGTAATATCAAAATATTTAAGCACACTGTCACATGGTTTTTCAGCACCGCCTCGCGAGCCGCGCTGCTGCGCCTACAGATCCACACTAACCTCCAAGCCGCCATCTCAGTGGCTGTGGAATATAACGTCTCACCTATAGACACCAACAACGGCGTCATCTACGCCACGCTGGTGCTTTGCGGGCTCTACTTTCTCATCATCTTCGAGACCATTGACAGGACACTGGCCGCCATGTTGGCTTCGACCACGGCCGTTGCGCTCCTGGCCTTGTCTGACGAGGTGCGTATACACTCACACTATGTACAACGACCTACATGTATCATTCGTACAGTTGGTTGGAAGGTTGAACATAATCAATATTAGCCTCATGATGGTAAGACCTTCCTCACCCTATACCCTATCTATAAAATACGATCTGCAGATGGTGAATTCAAAATTTAAGAAACCTCTTTAATTTTAAACATTCCAAATAATTATCGATTCGATTTTTTATTTATAAAGTCTCTTAAAAAATGTATTCGGCCAAGCCTGGTATAGGAACTGGTAGATGATGAAGAACCAGTCAATGCCCAAAACAAGAAAAGAAGTTGAAACTAATAAATGGCAATGTCGAAAACCTACCACGCGCACAAAAAAGAACGATTTCTTAATTCGGTATTGTTGGATATATGTGAACAATGCGACAAATGCGCAAGGTTAATGTAAATTTAAACTATAGTGTATTGCAATGAATCTGTGGTCCTAGGATCCCGCCCACCTTCCCCTACTTCACTCCATACCACGAATCGCCGGCTCGAGACAGCCGCGAGGGGTACCTGGCTCGAGCCGGCGATTCGAGGTATAGAGTGAAGTAGGGGAAGGTGGGCGGGATTCTAGGACCACAGATTCATTGCAATACACTATATGCCTCGATGTTCCAGCGACCTTCAATGGGAGATCTGATATCCTGGATTGACGCCGAGACACTCTTGCTTCTGTTCTCAATGATGATCCTCGTCGCAATCCTCTCTGAGACGGGGATCTTCGACTACCTGGCTGTCTACGCCTACAAGGTAACGTAGCCTACACCCTGGGAAAGGTATCTTCGACTACTTGGCTTTAATTTTGTTTTGCTGCACTCCACCCAACTTTATACCTTTCACTTGGAGGATAAAGTTTTGTCAAAAACTGTAAATACGTACCTACTTTAATTCTTTAAATGGCGAGCTACCAGAAGTGTTTTGGCCACCACACAGCGTTTTTACAAATTTTACCATGAGGTTTTTTTCAAGGCTATTTTAAAATTGAAATTTGCTCCGAGTGGCAATTTAGAGGTGAATCTGTCTGTATCGAACCTCCTGCCTAAGCGTAGAGATAAACAAACAACAAATTCTGAACGTGTTTTCAGATAACTGGTGGTAGCGTGTGGCCCTTTGTGGGCACTTTGTGTCTGTTCACCGCCTTACTGTCCTCCGTGCTGGACAACGTGACTACCGTGCTGCTCATGACTCCAGTTACCATCAGGTGCGTGTGCGTGTGCGTGTGCGTGTGCGTGTGCGTGTGCGTGTGCGTGTGCGTGTGCGTGTGCGTGTGCGTGTGCGTGTGCGTGTGCGTGTGCGTGTGCGTGTGCGTGTGCGTGTGCGTGTGCGTGTGCGTGTGTAAGCTCATCTTGCATAGGCGCCACACCCAATAAGTTCAGGACAATGTTTGGGAGATTCTCCCAGGAACGTCCAGAATGGCTGGAATCTGCTCTTTTGGCCATGTTCTCACCCCTTGTCCCCAATCAATCAATCCCCAAACCTCAATCCCCAATCCCCAATCCCCAATCCCCAATCGGTAGACAGTTGAAGTCGGTGCATGGTTCGGTATAAGACAACTCCTCCAATCACCTGCCGGATAAAGCTCTTTTGGCATAAGGCAGCTCTGGTCGGTGAAATGCTTTCCAAATTATGGATCTTCTTGTGAAGGTCCATATCCTACAGTGCCATTAACTGGATTAAAGGTCAATTTGCTATAAAAGAATGGAATTTTTCCAATTTTTATTCAAAACAAAATTTCTAACTACATTTTGCAATATTTTACCATTATTTTTAGCTAATTGCCCTCACTACTAGTTGGGATGAGAACGAATACCTCCAGCCACCAATGACAACAATAATTATTGTAGTAGTGTCATAAAATGCTCGACCTGAATTGACATAACATCAACTAAATGGTTGCTAACCATCCGCAGGTTGTGTGAGGTGATGCAACTCAACCCGGTGCCCGTCCTCACAACAATGATTATCTACTCCAACATTGGAGGGTCCGCGACTCCTGTAGGAGATCCCCCAAATGCAATCATCGCCTCCAACGCTGCTGTCATCAAGGCGGTGAGTATGAGTACTATCCAATGATATTCAACAGCTAGTAGGCTAGATGCGCAACCTAGCAGCCACAGGCGTGTCAATTAGAAGCCATCTTTAATTGGGCTACCACAGGCGGGAATAGGAGTATCAAACGCGACTTTCTGTCGCTCGCAGCGCTAGCAGTACTGAAAGGTCCAAATTATCATATAAACTGCCCAATTCAAAATGGCTTCAATTTGCCACGCACGCTACTGTGAAAGGTTGGGGGACTGGTGATCTAGCCTACTATAGATGTTGAATATCATTGGTACTATCATCATGGCACCAAAGTTATCTTTGATGGCACGCTTGGCATGCTTAGTGCTTTATGGAAGGCCACTAATGAGTGCCACTGTACGTCAAACAGCGAGATTGATTATTCGGTGTTTAAAGACTCAACTAACTAAACAGTTAGATAAGAATAAGACGTCGACTGAATGAATCAGTTTGAATCACTCATCGCCGAGGGGACTGAGGTGTGGGGGCTGGTGGACATTGTCGCAAAAGCGGACAGGCAAGTATGAAGAAGAAGAATGTGAAAGCTGGATGAGGAAAGATGATTAAAGCCATATAAGATGAATAATGGTATTACAAAAGGTATACCCGAGAACCCTGTTTGCAGGCAACTGTCACCACGGGGAAGAACCCACAATAGGGAACACGCGTATGAAAATTGTTATCGATTTTTAAATACCTTGTCTCTCGTTTAATAATTTTGTGTCTTTGAAGTTTGAAAAACGGATCAGTCTATGCCTCAAAATAATTGGTTTAGTAACGATAAATAAAAGGGCGCGAAAAACGACCCGCCGCCATGTAGAGTGGATTTGACGTCATGGTTTTGTACTGTGTACGCTCACCGCCTCAGCGATTGGTCTGTAACGCCCAAGGAGGTTATATAAAGCACCATTGCGTCACAGCCACCTGTACGCGTTTCAGATCCCCAGTTTAAACTTCAATAAATGCGACCACATTAAACCTACTTAAAAATTTCTTTTTTACGTGCGACTTGCATTAATATACTTTTTGTATCTAATACTATTAAACTAAGGTTGGAATTCATAGTCGGCCCCTACACCTAGGGGCGCCCATTGTTACCAAGGTAACAATTGTTTGCATGTTATTTCCCATAAACAAAACAAATCCATAGCAACAATGGGTGCCCCTAGGTGTAGGGGCCGACTATGAATTCCAACCTAAGTGTTTGGTTTAACAAAAAAAATCGTACGCGTGTTGCCTATTAAGCACCCACTACAACACTCGTGGTCATCGCACACATCCTTTCCCACTTCCAATTTCCAAGATCTTCAAACAATATGAATAATAATAATTGCAGTCTAAAGAGACTCGACTCCACTCACTAGAAACAAATATGTTTTATTAATATACACTGTAGATGGTCAATGCCAGTTCACGATTCTCCAGTGAATGAGGTCACTGGTTCAATACCCGGTATACTGGCAACCTAGACTGGGTTTTTTTTCGAGGATCAAAAAGTGAATGCTGGAATTGAGTCATACTAACTGCCCTTGGATATTCCTTCCAAACTATTCCACATGCCAGTATCGCCTGAAGAGGGGCATAAATTGTCCCTCCCGGTCGTGGTAATAGGATTGACCCTATTTCCAGGGTGTGGACTTCGCCAACTTCACCCTCCACATGGGCGTAGCGGCGCTGCTTGTCGGGGCCGTGACCTACGTGCAACTCAGATTCCTCGTGTTTAGGAACATCAATGATTTGAGAATCACAGAGCCTCAAGAAATATCAGGTAACACAAGCTTCTTAATCATACCGGCCCTTTTTAGTAACTCAGACTTCTAACTGAATCGGAAAGATATTAATATTAAGTTAATGATTCTAAGTCCAACAGAGTTTCAAATCCTCGTCATGTATACAAATTTCTGTCCCAAGAATTCTTAAAAAGTAACTTATTTGCCAATCAAACTAAATGATTTCCTACTGCGAATGACCATGATCCGCAAGCGTCGTTAAAGCTATCCAAGCTGCAACAAATAACATTAAAACAAGACTGCCCACTATCTGACTCTTGTCATGCACCCACAGATGCGCGCCGAGAGATTATCATGTGGGAGCGAGCTGCGTCCTCACTGTCCTCATATTCTAAGGACGAGGACGCCGTCAAGGAGAAGCTACTACAGAAGGCGAGGACCCTGTCGGCGAGCCTAGCTAGGAAGATCACGACGCCGAGGACGGCCAAGGAGACCTATGAGGTCAACCTTGAACAGCTACAGGCGAAGGTAACAAGAGCCTTATCTACGTCAACTTTCATGCACGCTGTATTAAGAAATTGGACAGATTCTATAGGCGCTCTTACACACATTCGTAAAGGCGGTCTTGCGCTTAGTAGAGTGCACATACCTCATTATTCACGCCAGCTGTGTTAGGAATTTCCAGGTATCCAATCCAATGTAGTAAATTATTCCATATAGTTCTGTTTCAAGTGGATGCTAGAAACTAAAAGAGAAAAGGGAAATTAAGTTGGCATTATTGGACCCGACTGTTTTTTTGTAACTAGGGTTGCCATAAGTGTGATGGTAAAAAGAGGACATTTTAATAAAGAGTGGTATACTCAGTGATTGATGCATATAGTGGGTCAAAGAGGGGTTAAACCCATAATAGGTGTACAAGCTGGTGTAGATATGTTTGTAGTGGGCTAGTGAGAGAAATGTGCTTTCGTAGCCTGAGGTGATCCCAGCTCGCAGTGAAACCCATAATAGGTGTAAAGGCTAATGTAGATTAGCTTGTAGTGGGCTAGTGAGAGAAATGTGTTTTCGTAGCCTGAGGTGATCCCAGCTCGCAGTGAAACCCATAATAGGTGTACAGGCTGATGTTGATAAGCTTGTAGTGGGCTAGTGAGAGAAATTGTTTTCGTAGCCTGAGGTGATCCCAGCTCGCAGTGAAACCCATAATAGGTGTAAAGGCTGATGTAGATAAGCTTGTAGTGGGCTAGTGAGAGAAATGTGTTTTCGTAGCCTGAGGTGATCCCAGCTCGCAGTGAAACTCATAAAGCCGGCTACAGACTATTCGCCATTCGTCGTACGCATTCGTCGAACCTTCAGCAGGTAGCGGTTCGTGGCCAATTCGTGAATAGTGTGTAGGGGGTCATTCGTCGAAACCCGTGCGCGATTCGCGAATCATGGTGGTTCGCTCTAGAGGCGGTATTTATCAAAGTAAACGAATCGCTACCTAGTCACGCGCCAGTTTCACCCTCGGCGCCAGCCTACAACAAAGGGCTTGAAATCTCAAAACGGGCATTGCTGACGACGGACGACGGACTCACGAAGTAACATCTGCCTTCCAACTGAAACACGCACAGTGTGTAGGGCCACCCGAGCGGTTCGCGAATCGTTCACGAATTGGCCACGAACCGCTACCTGCTGAAGGTTCGACGAATGCGTACGACGAATGGCGAATAGTCTGTAGTTAATAATAATAGTTGTAAATGCTGATGTTGATATGCTTGTAGTGGGCTAGTGAGAGAAATGTGTTTTCGTAGCCTGAGGTGATCCCAGCTCGCAGTGAAACTCATAATAGTTGTAAAGGCTGATGTTGATAAGCTTGTAGTGGGCTAGTGAGAGAAATGTGTTTTCGTAGCCTGAGGTGATCCCAGCTCGCAGTGAAACTCATAATAGTTGTAAAGGCTGATGTTGATAAGCTTGGAGTGGGCTTGCAAGAGAAATGTGTTTTCGTAGCCTGAGGTGATCCCAGCTCGCAGTGAAACTCATAATAGTTGTAAAGGCTGATGTTGATAAGCTTGTAGTAGGCTAGTGAGAGAAATGTGTTTTCGTAGCCTGAGGTGATCGCAGCTCGCAGTGAAACCCATAATAGATGTACAGACTGATGTAGATAAGCTTGTAGTGGGCTAGCGAGAGAAATGTGTTTTCGTAGCCTGAGGTGATCGCAGCTCGCAGTGAAACCCATGATAGGTGTAAAGCCTGGTGTAAATAAGCTTGATCCTACAATCCGTTATCTGTGCTTCTATGTACATGTTTTAAAATTATAAGAATCGTTTTTGTAGGTAGGTCTAGTGGGGAGGGGGGGGGTTAAATCCCAAAATTCCCTTCGGTATGCCACTGAAAATAATGATACTTGTAAGGGACCTGAGGCCTAAATGCGACTAATCGAATGGTGAACATGACACCTGCATTTTTCGTGAAAAAGACGTGATCCGGCCGAAATGAAACCAAAAACCAGGATATTTCATGCTTTTATTAAAAAGCCGCCCGGACGCATGAAGAGCATACGAAAAAGAGGACATGTCCGGGTTTAACCGGACAAATGGCAACCCTACTTGTAACCAAGCAGATATGTTGGGGCAACTTGACGAGTATATACAGTTATAATTTTACAAGGAAATGTGTTTAGGCTAATTAAACTATTTTCCACCTTGACAAGCAGAGCGGCAAATTACCGCTTCAAGCCACTCAGCATGCAGGGGTGGACCGTTTCCACCTTCCAATTAACCGTAATCTCCTGATCTTGCCATCCCTCTGTGTTGAAATATCGGACTGAGTTACTGATCCCTTCCAATCGGCAGACGCCAGTGACGTTTTGACACAAGACTTCTTACTTTTCGTGACAACTCAATGGCTTTCAGCAGAGCGCTGTTTACCCCTCTGCTACTCAAGGTGAAACATATACTATAGACCGATAGAGGTAGCTCAGCGGTAAGGCGCGAGACTCTAATTCGGGAGGTCGCCGGTTCGATTCCGGCCACCGGCAGTCCTGACTGAAGGTTTTTTCCGAGGTTTTCCTCAGTCGTAAAAGCGAATGCTGGGATTGAGTCATACTATCAGCCCTCGGACAATCCTTCCCAACTATCCAAACACCCTAATAACCTAGTTAGTCACCTGAAGAGGGGCACATCAGGTAAAGCTGGTGTGCACCCTAGAACGGGTATTCCTACAAAAATGATTATTGTTATTTTATACTATAGATAGATTGTAAACTCCAACCTACCTTGTGGCACCTTCATGTCTGTGTGTATTCCACTCTTTAGAAAATCCCGAGTCTCACTATTTACACTGTATCCGTTCCATTTCCAATGAAGTCAAAACAACACTGGTCATTGCCCATTGGGCTCGGTGGCAGCTGATACCAAACTCCAAGCGATGCGTGAGTCATTCGATCACTCACGTAGGGCGGACCGGACCTCACTGTACAGGTTGTATAGGCACAGCTGTAGGATAAACCCAAAGTCACTAGCCACTAACCACAACTGACTGACACACTGCTATTTTTTTCATTTTAAAAGTAAAATTCCTTTCTTACATGAAACGATAGCTTCAAAATTATAGACAAATCGAATATTATGACAAATTGAACAAAATGTGATTGTTTTCTTCATTTAGCGAAAAATGAACTATCGGATTTGGACGAGAGTTCCCCGCATGCATTTGAATGCAATGCGTATTTTCATCAACTACAGATTAGGACCTGTATTTGTTAAAATACCATCAAATGCCATGCCATGAATCGCAATCGCAGCGTCATTCGTCATCCATGTATAAAACATATCAACGGAATAATAAAAATGAGAAGCCGAGTCATTTTATTGGTATTTGCTTCTAATGAGATATCCCTGCTTCTTAGATTTACATTAGTCATTGAAAACTGTTGTTTACATTTTGGTGGGTATTGTATAAAATAGCATTGGTTGTCCATCGGGTTCGTGTGGATACGAGACGTCATTTCCTATCAGCTCTTCTAGGAAATACGTTCAGCGTCACCCATTTAAACAAGGCCACAAAGGAGGGATGAAAAATAACCTGAAGGTTTGGTTGTACTCCGCCACCTCGAAGATTGAGAACTTAAATAAAACTCAAATTACAAATTCGTTCTGTTCCAGTACCCGATACGCGACAAAGTGTTGCTAGTCAAGTCCGGGCTGGTATTGGTGTTCGTGGTAGGGTTCTTCTTCCTCCACTCTATACCGGGGCTGCATCTGTCCCTGGCGTGGACGGCTCTACTGGGCGCCATCTTGCTGCTTATAGTCGCAGACAACCAACACATGGAGGAAGTGCTCACCAAGGTGGAGTGGAACACTCTGCTTTTCTTTGCGGCCCTCTTCATCCTCATGGAGGTGAGTTAGAGTTAGAGGAAAAAACAAAAGGTGTACTTTGATCTAAAACGTGTCACCTTGTGTGTCTAGTCGCTAAGCCACCTCGGGCTCCTGGAGTTCATCGGGCACCAGGTGGAGGCTATTATCCTGTCTGTGGGGAAGAGCTCTCGCTTGGCCGTCGCCATCATGCTCGTGTTGTGGGTGTCCGCGATCTCCTCGGCCTTCATCGACAACATCCCCCTCACGACGATGATGATCCGCATCGTGACGTCACTCTCAGAGAACCCCGACCTGGGGCTTCCGATGCAGCCGTTGGTCTGGGCGCTCGCTTGCGGCGCCTGCTTGGGAGGTGAGGGTGCGCTCACGCTGGTTCGATACCCGCTAGCGGCAATCCTGACTGAAGGTTTTTGTGGAAGCCCTCCTTTGTGGACATTCTTTTAGCTATTCCAAATACAACAATATGTATACCTTGTTGTTCACAAGAAGATGGGTAATTGGGTATTAATAATTGTACCTGGGCATAAAAGCAAACCTTTTAGTAAGGTATTTGATAGTAGGTTTCCTACGAAAAATGATTATTATTTAATTATTTACTAAAATAATATTATAAATAGAAAATAGGTTGTCTGTTGTGAATTGTTATATCATCCACACGTTGTGTGGTTCGTTGGTTTCCTGGGTTCATTTCGATTCCCGGTTCGGGCAGGCGGATTTTAACTTTGGAAATTTACTGTAATTGTAATCTATCGATAGTACGATACACTGATGTACATGTTAACTGTGTATTTACAGGCGTCATACAAATAGCAACGAAGCGCATAATAAAAAATGGTGTACAATTAATGTCCTCCACTGGAAATCAATTCTTGAAACTGAGTGGGTACACTAAAAATACAAAAAATCTATTTATATTTTTCATTACCAGTAGAATCAAGTCTTCCCATTATAGTCCATGTCTGTTGTTTGCTATTTCTCGTCATATGTTATGAGATGGCACGTTGTGCGATAAGGAAACACATCTCGATATGTTCCAGGTAACGGGACTCTGATCGGTGCGTC
This sequence comes from Isoperla grammatica, assembly GCA_945910005.1. Classification (NCBI taxonomy): domain Eukaryota; kingdom Metazoa; phylum Arthropoda; class Insecta; order Plecoptera; family Perlodidae; genus Isoperla; species Isoperla grammatica. The sequence goes on from OX246741.1 coordinate 35,619,196, forward strand.
TGCTAATGTCGTTTGTTCTGGAGTTGCTGAACAGCACGGATACAAATTCTCATTCATACAATATTTCAAGTAAGAAGATCTTAGCTAACTGTCCTATATTTTTAAGAGATATATGGATATATACTACTATTTTATGTTATAGTATATAATTTTAATGTTAATTCTCGTCAAAGCAGGGATGAATAACAGCCTAAACTGTCCTGTCAAAATAAAAACTCTGTTTTGAATTATTGTTATGGGATAGCAGCTATTAATTTACAACTTCTCTTTTCTAGGATTGGATTTCCAGTGATGATCGTCAGTATTGTAGTTGTATCGGTTTACCTTTATGTGGCTCATGTAGTGTTTACGTGGCACTGAGTACTCCACACTCCACAACCTGACAGGTCAGATCGATTGTTCTGTGCTACTACTGCTAATTACCAACAACATTACATTTACAAAATATAACACAATAACTTTATATCTAGGTAGATTTTATGCACATGTCATCTAGAGGCATTACATAACATTTGATGTAAAATGAAAAAATATTTCTCCAGACATAATTTTTTACAAAATATTAAAGATGTGCGGGTAGTGATTTTTGAACTCGGCTCGGGCTCGGGTCGGGTAGTGTAGTGTAAAAAGTAAAAATGAGTACCAATTTATCGATTAGACAAAATACGTTACATAAAATGTTTTGGTTTACGAATCCATGAAGTTTGAATACGAATCTACCAGATTCGAATTTTCAAATATTTGAAAATTTGAATTTCCCGCCATATTTAACGCTATTTCCGCCAAGAAGGCGGTGGGTTTGTTTGTTTGTAAATTCTGCTTAGCAGCTACACTCTGCTATAGGGCACTAGCAACACCGAAAGACAACAATGGAACAAATGAATTGAACTGATGGACAAACCATCAGCTGTCAAAATAATAAAATTGCAACCATAGAAATAAAAACAAGCGTAGCAATAGTAACTGCTCGCCATTTAAAACTTTTAATGAAAGACAATGACTAAGTGAAAGTTTTGTATGTGTATTTGTTTGTTTTTGTTTTGTTTTACAAAATCAGACGAAATTATTTTTTGGCAGCTTGTTGTTTGTCCATCGATTCAATTCATTTGTTTCATTGTTGTCACATTAGGTTCCGAACTGACAATTATTGCAATCGTAGATTCGAGCTTACGATTGGCGGCGCATGCGCAGTAGCTCAGTTCAGTCAGTCTACAGCCCATATCACACTACAATTGGAATCGTAGACTGGAGTCGCCAATTGCAATCGCAATCTACAATCATCCAATCACACTTGACCAGCTGACAATCCTAAAATCGTTCAACTAGGAAATAAATTGAATAATAATAACTAAAAAGACAAGCCTTAATCACAAACAAATATATAATTAAAGTTATTGGCTCTTTGTTTCCATTAAAATAGTTGTTGCTTGAGGTTATGTTGTGTTAGTGCTCAATTCGTATTTAACCGTTCTCCTTCCTGATTGGTTCACGTGACTCGGATCTACGATTCCCAATCTTATTTTAGAGCTCCGTCTATAAAAAGATTGCAACCGTAGACTGGCCGAACTGAGCTACTGCGCATGCGCCGCCAATCGTAAGCTCGAATCTACGATTGCAATTGTCAGTTCGGAACCTAATGTGATATGGCCTTATGGTTGCAATTCTAAAATAAGATTGGGAATCGTAGATCCGAGTCACGTGAACCAATCAGGAAGGAGAACGGTTAAATACGAATTGAGCACTGTCACAACATAACCTCAAGCAACAACTATTTTAATGGAAACAAAGAGCCAATAACTTTAATTATATATTTGTTTGTGATTAAGGCTTGTCTTTTTAGTTATTATTATTGAATTTATTTCCTAGTTGAACGATTTTAGGATTGTCAGCTGGTCAAGTGTAATTGGATAATTGTAGATAGTGTGATATGGGCTTATTATTTCTCTTTTTCTCCAGGCATTAGGTTCGTTCATTTGTCCGTTCCGAACAGTCTCGAACAGTCTAAACAGGTTGTTCGTTGTTCATCTGTAAAAAAAACATATGTTCTGGTGGTGTTCAGTTGTCCGCTGGCAACTGTACAAAATAGACATAGCGGTAACGTGTTCATTCTAATGCAGATTAGATTATAACATGTCTGTCGTCTGAGATAATGTAGAAAATTCTAATTGAATAGGGTCGTTATGTTTGTTACATTAAGGTAAGAAAATAATGATATAACGTTCATTTAGTCCTATAGGCCTACCTAACCTCATTTAAGCCTAGACGCCCGTACTCTCGTTGCTTATTCCGTACGTTTAATTGAACCATCACAAACTTGGCTTGGGCCCTACCAAAGATTAATTCAGTTATTTTACAGCCTATTTAATTTAAAGACAGTCTGACTAGATTGGCGTTCATTTGTATAAAGGCAGAACACATGTTTTTTCGTACTAGACTCGGCCAACTTCCTGTTCAAAGTATGACGCGTAACCGAACAGTTACGAACTCGACAAATGAACGAACCTATTCATTTTAAACTTCGTCGCCATCTTTTTTATATGAGCACTGTCAGAAATGGTCAGAATACATCCGGAAATTCACCTTCACCGCCACATTGTATGCAAAGTAAATTTAAAATAAGTATAGTAATTAGGAAATAATAATAAAGTAAGATAGAAGGTAAGGCATCCTCATATAAATATCAGTTTCTCCCAAGCTTCCCATTCTTGCAGCTTGCCTAAAAAGTTGGTTGTGTTGTACTACCCGACCCGATTTTTTCGGGCGTAATTTACGGCCCGACCCGTCCTCGGGTAAATTTTGCTACCCGAAAAATACCCGTTTTTAGGGTACCCGCACATCCCTACTAAATATATATTTAAGTAATAGATAAAAAGCAATTTTTGTCGTAAACATATTAGGCTATGTGTTGCCGTTTGGCGAGGTATTTTAGAAAAACTGTCTATTTTGGCTGATAGTGATAAGTGCAATGGAATGAATAGAACTTGTTTACATATGGTAGTATTTTAACATAGCTTTTTTGACATTTTTTAGTAGAGGGTATATTAGATTTTTTCAGATTCATAAGGGTCCTAGGCCTAGAAAGGTGGGATTCGCAGGTAATGGTCGGTCCACACACATGTTAAAGAATTTTGACTAAAGATTTTTGGTTTAAGGGTTAACAGAGGCATTCACACAGATGATTATGATAATACTCAATTCACTCCAGTATTCACAACACCATTGGCTAGAATGCTTCTGACGTCACAACTGTATGATAATTGATTGGTTGATCTAAGGTTTGTCTAAGAAATGAAATTTGGTAATTTCGTTAAAGCGCTAGCGTTGTTTTCCTATTGTTCAATACAAGGTCTTACGCCGTGCTTAAGCCTTAAACATGTGTGTAGACCGACCATAACCCGCAGTTATTTGTGTCACTATTAAAATGTTTATACCAAGGAGTAGACTTATTTAGTTTTATGTCATTACTTACCGCATTATTTTTCTGAGATGTTTTCACGTTATTTTTAGTTTTATTACTACTACATAGGCCTATTATATCTATCACTACGTTTATCAAGCGGACTGAGCTCGCACTTGACGGTGCGAGCCGAGTTTAGTGCCCACCGAGTTCGACTGATAAACACCTCAGCTCGAGCTTATTTCAGTTCTGTTAAGAAGCCGATCTAGCACGGTTTAATAGGACAGGGATAGGGTCTAATAGGAGGAGTCCGAATTGAAATATGCTTGCTAAACGGGTTCCAAACTCGGTGCGTACTGAAGTCAGTCCGATCCCGGTCCACTTGATAAACGTAGTGCATGTGTCTAGGCTGTCGTAAGGTGCAAAGAGAAAACGAGAAGAAATCACCACATAATTATTGTTTATTGCCTTAAATTCCTGATCTTATAGTTACAATGATTACAATATTAACAAGAAAAGTATATTATAATATCCATACTACACTTCATTGGCAATTATAGAAAATAATATAATTATTACTAGTGTTCTTTAAATTATTGTACAATGATCCCCATTGTCTAATTCCCATGTGTTCACCTTATAATATTATTCCCTGTGGTGTTTTGCTCATATAGTCAACCTTTGGTTAAATAATAATATAAGTGGATACATTTTGTTGCCTTTAAATTTCAACTAGTATTTAAATACAGTATACAGTTTTATAGTTTTCCTAAATAACAAATTGCAAACCCATTTGAAAAATGTATGCTAAAGACAATACACTTTAGGCAATGCAATTTTAAATTAAAGTTTGAAACTATAAACAAAAAGGCACAAAATAGATTTCAAGTTTTAAATTGTTTTTTTTTTAATTGTTTTACGTATCACTGCTTACAGTGCGGTATGGTACGGTACTACTGTAATTTATAATTGCTAACTACAGACTAATAAGTAATATTATCTTAAACTGACAACTATTTATTAAGTACAGTATTACTAGACACTGCAGCCTTTAGGACATGACAGTAAAATGTTACATGAAGGTTTCAATACTTCCATTAAAACACAACAATTACTTTAAAACCATCACAATGTCTTAATACACGAACTAATATTGGGAAATCACCACATACTACTCAAATGACGAACGTCTACTCTTCATATACCGGTAGGCAATGTGTAAGTTGAACAGAGAACATTTACTAAATAGTCTTCAAGAACAAAGTAACAAGTTATAAGGTGTGTAGTACTACAACGCAAGCCAGCTTTTTTAGCACCAGTAACTCTTGGTATTTCACGTGGTACTTGAACTATAGTACGACCTCTGATTTTGATGGTGAAACAGTACTTGTAAATATAAATTAACTAAATGCTTAGCTGTACAATAATGAGTTTGATATAGTATGTAAGGTATGTACACAAAACAATATACTGGTAGTTGAGCATTGGGCCCCTCACATACAATATGTTACTCTTACAACACCTGCAGGAGGAGAACTAAGTCTGAGCATAGCACATGGGTATACTATGCAATAAATATCAATTTAGACTATTTCATTAATTGTATATGTATGATAAGTGATAACTGACTTAAATTGAAAGAATGACATTAGTATTTGTTTGTGCCTTTGAAGGCTTTAGGCTTTCCCGTCCGCCAAAGTTCTTGATAGCGTCCATCAGTTCGTCTCGAGGGTTAGTGAATCGACTCACCGGTGGCCTTTGTGTTGGTTTCTTTAACAACATTGCTGGTGGTTTTGGAGGTTCTGGGATATTGTTACCGCTTCTTTCATCCGCGTGATCGATAACGGATGAATTTCGCTGAACTTTGGCTCCGAACGTCTGACTTATATTTGATTTTGTTTTCAGGTTTTCGATACCATTTATAGTTTTCAATGGCTGTTTTGTGGCTTTGGAATCAAAATGCATTCCATTTGTTGCGCCAGTTTTTGAACCGTATTTAAATGAAAGATTTTCAGTTTTCTCTGGTTCAATACTTATTTTGACCGGTCCTCGGTCGTAGTTGGCCGCCTCCGTTCCGGCAAAACGAAAACCTTTGACGATCGGCATCGGCTTCGGCCCACTGAAACCGTTCACTTTCACAGTGCTAAAGTTTTGGCGGACACTCTGTGATCTCGGAAGTTGAACAGACGGCTGCATGTTTTGCACCGAGGCCGCGTGTTGGATTATCTTGGCACTTCCTTCGCCAGAACCGTTAATACCGATCACAGACGTGTATTTCTTTCCCCCATTAGAAAGAGTTTTAGATTGGCTGAAATTATTTTCTGGTGCCTCAATGTTAATCTGACTGGTACTGATGCTTTTCGTAAGAGCAGAGCTAGTGTTCGTGATTACCGACCCGGCGACTTTACCAAAAGCAGGTTCTACATAACTGTGTCTATTATAAAATGTGCCTTGGTGATAATTAACAGGTACGTTAGCTACGTTATTACTACTTGACGCATTCAGGTGAGTGGAGCTCATATTTCTAAGTAGGACACCATTTTCTGGTTGAGGTTTCTTAAGCTCGACGGCCCGAACTATTGGCAATCTTTCGTTTTGCAATTCGGGTTTCGAACTAATTTTTTCCTGCTTGGCAACTTGACTATTTTGATCGAAATTCCCTAGAAGACTTGTGCTATTTCTATGGTTCGATGATGTGTGGGAAACAATGCGCATTGTAAGAGGAGTTGGTTCTATTTTTTTTAATCTCTCGTCGGTACTTTTTACTGCAGTTAGTTTGTTTTGAGTGGTGTCCTTATTAACAAGGTTTGTAACACTACTACTGTTATTCACATTGTTATTCTTATTTATTACTGTGGGTTCTTTTGAAGTTTGTTGTGTATTTACTTGTGAACTATTTACATTACTGGTAGTCGATTGTTTTCCCATTCGGTAATCTCGGTCTGATTTCAGACTGACTTGGACCTTGGGCCGTTCACTCCAAGTTGAGAAGTTGATGGCGGGTGGGCCCCGGTAGATAAACGGAGGAGGTTCCGACTTTGGCACTTGGGAAGAAGCCGCAACAGGTTCAGATGTATTTTCCTGTGAACTAGAAGCCGGCTGCGGAGTTTTGGTTTCACTGTAAAAAAAATAATGAAGCAAATAGTAATAATCACTGTCAGCACTTTAGTGGTACGGCTTTAATATTCGTCCATTTCAATCATAATCTCTCATTGGTCTATTCTCATTTTACAAGAGCCAATTTTCAGATTCACATTTTTAACAACAATCTCTATTCTTCTTCTTATTGATTATAAATTATTTAATTAATTACGGTAATTAATTATAGAAATAACAACCGTAACAATTACAATATTGAAAGTTTTCATATTCATTGTTCAGCTGATACAAACCAAATCCCAAGTAAGAATCACTTTTTCAAAACTTTGAAGAGTCTCAAGACATCAATAAAAAATAAAAAAAATAATTTTAGCAAGTCAGATTCCCCTCTACCATTAAGGGGAAGGACTACTCGTCAATATTAAACCCCGCGAAATTAACGTATTTTCGTCATATCTCAATAACGCCACACAATATCGAAAAAGTGACAACTACGCATACTTTGGATTCGTGAGAGCTCAATACCGTATGAAAAAGATTTATTAGTTTGCACTAATTATAATTATTATTTCGAATTTAATTAATTCACAAGTTAATTAGAAATTACAACAATAATTACTACAATCCACGAAATCTTTTTCATATGGTATTGAGCTCTCACGAATCCAAAATATGCGTAGTTGTCACTTTTTCGATATTGTAAGGCGTTATTGAGATGTGACGAAAATACATTCATTTCGCGGGTTTTAATATTGGCGATTAGTCCTTCCTCTTAAGAATCCCATGCAATGGTGTATTATGTATAATTATTTTTAATGAAGTTTCACCCTCCACATTTTTTCTCCCACTCTGCACAATGCCCAGGTTTCACATACAATTGCAATTGGAGATCTCCCAACTAATGTATAAACAAATGGTTGGTAGCGCAACTGATGATAACTATTGCACAATAAAGACCTCCTAAACAACATAATGAGAAGTGGAAACTCACGTTTCTGTGTTCGCGTACAAGTCCTTACGGACGGTTTGCTTGGGAGTGTGCGACTCACTCGTCTCTTCTGGTTGGTTGTAAATAATCTGAGACTGACTGAGCCGAGGGAGGATGGCCTTCATCACTTGAAGCGACTGTAGTGGAACGTCTTCAACTTGATTTAGGTTCGCATCACTTGTTGATTTGCGCAGACCGCTAGAAAACAAACGTAAATGTTATTTAATTAATAAAATGTCTATCTTAATCAGACTGTTATGAAATGGATTTACAAAGGACAATAAATAAAACTATGCAACAATGAATGGATAGTAAGACATTGAAGAAAATAAAATTACTCTTAAAAAAATAACTCAATTATGTATTGTTTTTGAGTGTGTGGTAGGAGGGGCCAAACGGCTAGATATGCTTGGTGGGTGTAAAGTTGAAGGGAACCCAACAGCTTACCTGGTTGATGACTGCAGGCCGCAGGGGTCTTATAGAAAATAAATTGATACATAGAAAATAAATTGATACATAGAAAAACAAAGAAAAACAAAAACGTCGAAACAGTTTCGGCCGAACGCCCTGTTCAGCCGAAACAGTTTCTACGTTTTTGTTAATCACTCGTTTTGTTAATCACTCGACGAGTGCAGAGGGGTGACCACCTGCAGCCATCGAGTGATGACGGGGTCACGTCACCTCTCTACACTAGTCGAGTGATCAAAGCCCTGTTCGGCCTTTACACAATTTCCAATATTTTTTTTTTTTTTTTTTTTTTATATGCATCTATTTATTTTCTAGAAGACCCCTGCAGTCACCAACCAGGTAAGCTGTTGGGTTACCTATAAACTTTTCCCCCACCAAGTCTCTCTTATTGTTTTTGAAATAAATGTTTACCTGGAATTGGCTTCTTCCTCGCGCACCAAACTACTGATGGACTTTGTTCGACTGATGCTCTGGAAGGTCGAAGGTTTGGCGTAAGGTCGAGCCAGAGAAACGTGTGACGTAGAACGTTTCACCAACGGAACTGGTCGATCCTTATCCGTCATCGAGTAGGAATTGGTCCGCGTTACCGGCAAGAAGTTCGAAGGAGCGAACGGTTTCTTGAAAACTGGATCAGTCTGGTTTTCACTGAATATACTATCTATACTTTGGGGTTTGTTATAAGTACTAATGGTGAAGTTTTTCAATTGGTTTGATAGTTGCAGGTCAGTGTTTGAGGCTCTATTAATTGAGTTCTTGTTTTTATAAAGGTCACTGTCTTCCAATTTTACTTTTGTGGGTGCAACTGTTACTTTATTATCAATATCATCTTCAAAGTTTTGATTATTAAAGAGTGGATTGACTTTGTAAACCTCCTTGGTAACTCCGTCCTGACGTAACCGTAAATCTCCGTTGTTGAATTTCGGTTTTGTCCTCGAGATCTGTTCCGCGACGGATATAGTTTGCGGCTCCCAGTCCGATTCAGGATTCACAGTAGTTTTACCCAACACAACGACCTCTTTCTCCTTCACAGACTTCTCATTATTATCCAGGGAACTCTGCGAACTCAGCGAACTATGACCGTTTTGAAGCGACGTCGTACTTATAGCATCGTTAGAGATGCATTCGCCGAGTGTTGAACCATCCTGGGTTCCAATTGTTGATGACTGATCAATATTGTTGAACGTTGGAATAGGTTTAAACTTGTTTTGTTCCTTGTCGGTTGGGGACTCTTGGAAAACGTTGGCGTCGGCTAGGACGACCGTTTCAAACTCGGTGGTGGTCGGAGAGTGAAGGTCGCGGAATGCCGAGGGTGGAGCAGGAAGGTGGTACTGCCACTCGGCTACTTCCTCAACCTCAGACATACAAGCACTGTTGTCGCTCAGTACAGAGTCTACGGTTGGTGGAATTACCACCGCTTCTTCGTCACCTAGAATATACAAGGAATATTACTGTAATGAATATCTTTCATATAACAGCTGTCTATAGGGTCACAACAATGATAAAGCGGGTGTTACACGGAGAAGTAAGAAAAGTAAAAAGCAGAAAGTGAAGAGTAGAGATAGCGTGTAGCTTACGGGACTTTTCACTTTCACTTTTCACTTGTTCAACATTGTCCTACTTTGGAGAGAGCTTCTCACTTTTGTTCTTTTCCCGTAAACTACACGCTATCTCTACTCTTCACTTTCTGCTTTTTACTTTTCTTACTTCTCCGTGTAACAGCCGCTTAAGCATTATGAAAATCACTTGAGTTTTAATTAAAGCTATTTATTTAAATCATCACATTTAAAATAAAAATTAGAATATTCAAAATTTTGGGAGTGTGCTTAATTTAGTCTTGTGTATGTTGCATCAGGCATAAATAGCCAGAAGTCGCTATGTAAATAGTTAAGCGGTAGCACACTGCTCCCCAGAGTGATGTGAAATTGGATAAGAGGTCAGATATCTATTTGTGTGGCCTGCCTAATGGTTTCAGGTAAGCTGTTGGTTCCTATCCTTCTTTCCCACCCATGTGTACTAGACCGCATCTTTAAAATTTCCTATACATGTATATACAGGTATACTGTACATAAATACTGTACTATGCTTAGACAGGGTCACAGTTAACCAGTACGTAAACAATACAGTACAATTTGGCACTGGGAAAAATAAAATACATGTAGTTAAAAATGATTGTGAGCATGCACCTTGATTCCTGAGGATGATTGAGGCCACAATACCATCTATGTTTACACACGTCTCTATGTTACTCTTGCCACCAATTAGAAGATCTTGTTCGTCTACACTCTGTAAACTTGTAACAGACCCAAAAGACACAACACTTTCTGTTTTGCTGATCAAGCTTTCAACTGCCCCAACAAGTTCTTCATTTATCTTCTCTGGGCTTGAAGCAGACTCCGTCGAGTCTTCTCTCAAGCTTGTAACTGGCCCCTCATTTGACTTCTCTGGACTATTTAAGCTTGTAGCAGACCCAATCAAGTCTTCTCTCCCTTTTCCAAGGCTTGTCAAGCTTGTAACAGATCCCATTTGACCACTTTTCATTTCTCTCTGATCATTATTAGGCACAGTACTATCTGGCATCATTTCTACAAAAGTACTACTTTGTGGTATATGTTCATAATTGTCTAAGCTAATTTTATGCAGCCCAGACGTTGTACTTGATAAAGGTATTTCAACACCAAAATCAGAAACATTTTTTGTTTCTTCAGGTTTGTTAATGGAAGTGTAACTTATTGGCATCTCAAACATTTCTAACTCGTCATCAATGTCTAACTCTACACGATCCGTAAGACCATGGTTAATATTTTCTGATATGATCGATTGATATTTTGAGTTACTGCTTTGAGGCACATGCGATCCCATTGAAGGTACATCGGAGAGGACGAGCGTAGTTTGTCCAACATCAAAAGGCTGGTCTTTGCTCTCATAAGCCATCTTCCTGTCCATTGACTCAATATCACTAGAATCCGTGTCTTCCTCCTTGATCGATCTAATCACGACAGCTCTTGCATCTTCTCTTTCTAGTCTCGTCTCCTGCTCCTTTTCTCTGATATTATTAATTTCGTTGGGCGGAATAGTTGCGGACAGCAATTGCTCATCTTCTTGCCTCAACTGAGGTATTTGTCGAGGCAGAGGTTGTGGTTGGGGTCTCTCCAATACCCGAGGTTTGGGCTTGGGTCTTGACTGTGTTAGTTCTACAAGTACCAAAGCCAACATGCAAGAGAAAGCAGGAAATAAAAGTACATTAGATAAATATTCATTATCTACAAACTATGAACATAACCAACCCCAATCATTATCAATAATTCCCAGTTAATACTAAGAAGGCAGACCAGAAAACACAAACAAAAAAGTAAACAAAGAATATGAAGCCAAGTAACCATGACAAGACATGTATTAAAAATGGTTCAAATTGATGAAGTTGGCATGCACAAGGAGATGATTATGGCCATACTAGATTCAAATGGCAGAGATGTTAGAAGAACGTGATGCCCAGTGTGGAGCAGCTGTTCTGACTATAATTATCTGTGGTAATTCCAAAGAGTATAATAAAATTTAAAAAATTTAAAATAAAATTTTTCAGTAGGATTCAAACTTGACCAAAGAAGGTAATAAATGTCATGTCAAGCTAATCATCATCCACCATTTGTCAACTGCTTCAAACAAACTCTGCTCGATGTTCCAAGACTTTGGCCAGTTCCTTCAGAAAATTATTCCAAGACTCGGAAGATTCCCTTCTATTGATCAGGATATCAGGAGGAGGTGGCGCCAATATACTGAGTTTCCTCGTTAACGTTACGCACTTTGCTGTACCACAGTCCCCCTTTATACCGCACGTACCACTAACTTGGAGTGACCCAGAGGTGGAATCGTTGTGAACAACAGCCTTGGCTTCCTTTTCAATAACATCGTTTTCTAAAATATCCTCATCAGTGGAAGAACAACTGTCGATTGTTTGGAAAGTGGACATAGGTTTTGATGCTACTGGTACCTCACATAAATCTACACTATGAATTCTTTTAAGACTTGCTTTCCTACGAGCCCAATCATCACATCCGTACTCATTTCCACTATCTACACTAATATTATCAACAGCTAGCTTACCTTGAACTGCAGGGGGTGGAGAGTGAACAATAGCACTAGTTACAAGGTCAGGGGAGATAATGGGTGTGGCCAAATGTTCTACTCTGGATGTGGCAATATCTAACGAAGGAATGTCTTCTTCCGTAACCGACAGCTCGGATTCCATCGATGTTTGCTCCACATTTTCAACTTTGGGTACACTTTGTCTTTTTGTTGTGGTTAAATCTAGGACAATATCCTCTTCATCCAAAATGTCGTCTAGCTTCGGGGTATTATGGACAGGTCTAGAAATGTTTTTGTCGGAATATGCTAGCCTTTCATCTATATTTGAATTATCTCGACTAGGAATTGGTTTGTTCTGATCGAAGGTTTTGATGTCGTGCAGAAGAGCAGCTACAACTTCCGTTGGTTTAGAAGCGTCTTTCTTTCTGTTGTTTCTGTCGTGCAGTATTTGTTCAGTGTTTAACTTATTGACGGAAGCTACTGGAGGTGGGGGGGCTGGAGCTGCTTTCTTCTTTCTAGGCATCAGACCTGAAACAATTCAATTACCGGTTATAGTATAGCGCAAATTATTTAGAATTAAAAAAAACACATTTGCTCACATTCCTCTATCTATATTACAAAAAAATAGGCAAGTATAAATTTAATTTTCCCCACATAACAAATAAATTATGTTTGTAGATAAGTACTCATGCAAAGAAATTTAGTAGATATAGATTCACTTCCTGACAGTGGAATGTTCAACATATTTGAGTTGATAAGTTGTGTAGCATGCTTCCATGTCAAATATATTACACATGCACTTAAACAATTTGTCATTGATGCAATCACGATGAAATATACAACCACCAATTCCCCACCAATCACCAGAAAACTGATAGTGATACCTTGTGAAGCCAGTGAGGAGGTGGATGCACTGTGCATGTTCTGTGCATTGATGCCAACTGCCGTGAGGTTTGACAGAGACCGAGATAGGTTGTGGTTGCCAGCAGTGCTAGTCCCGTGCTGCAAGGTGGAAGACTTGTTCTTCGCTACGATGTGGTTCGTTGATGGTAACTTACTCCTGCGAGGAAGGGTGTCCGCAGAACTAAAGCAGAAAATACCATAGGTAAATTATAGCCTACATTTAGAATGTATCTGATTATTATTAGAGCTTCCCAATGATATCGATAATTTGATACGATGACAATAGAAAAATAACTTGATATTGATCTAGAATGAATATACCGTTCATTTCGCGATATCGAACATGCGCCTAATTGTTAAGAAAAAACTATTTTTCTGCTGTACAGTACGGTTTGATAGTGTTGCGATTTTGCATTTTCGTCACTGACTCGTGTGGATATTTTACATTTTGAATAATACAACATACAAATTGAAACACATAGTAAGATAATTCAAAGTTAGATTTTATAATGGATAGCCTCCGACTGATCTGGAAATCCTTAAAACAGACGAGAAAAGTTTTGATATCGCTGATATCGTCAATATTGATATGTCACTTGAAAACTTCGATATCTCGGTAGGAATCGATATCCCTTCCCTTCCCTTGATATTGATATGATTTCTTTTTATCGTTGGGCAGCCGTAATTATTGTATCATCAAAAGTTATGGAGAAAATTATGTTTTTATGATACCAAAGATATTTGATGTGAACAGAAATGAGGCAACATGTTGGCCTAGGAAAGAGGTAACAGTATTTTATTTCCCCCTACTTTGCCAAACCTCAACCACTTCACTAAACTTTAAAAACATAACCATAATTTGTTTGTTCTTCTATTGAGGCTTACCGTCACTCTACTCAGGAAAGCTGCTGGCATCCTATCCCTCTCATGCAACTCACATTAATTATTTACAAATTCAAACATTCATCAACAAATTTCAACAAATAATATAAATTGTTATGTGCATCCCTAGTTAGTTAGTGCTCGCCCCATAGTCCGAGCGAGATGATATACGAGTGTTTACCTGTTGGTCCGAGTGTCGGGGCTCTCGGACAATACGGACGCCTCGTGATAGCCACTACTGTCCGAGCTGGTTCGAGAGTGACTCAACATTGTTCCTCCATCTTTACCGCCATCCCCTCCTGTAACACGAGAACCTTCGTCAGTTGGTCGCATGGAGCTACAGTACCAGTATTACTATTACACAACAATGCACAAACAAAAGGCTTGACAGAAAGATAGAAAACACATTTAAATACGTACACTTAATTTGTGACACTTCAAAATTTCATTAAAAAAATAAAAAGCTAAAAACCTATAATAGAGTCATAGGCTACAATAATGTACGTCTCTTGAAAGTTCTTATAACACTAAGGGCCAGAAATGGGGTTTCAAATGTCTAGTAATTACCTATCACTCAGTTAACTTGTTTTAAACAAAAATTATTATTGGAAATCTAGAAAATTTGCCGTAATTTGCTTAGCATAATATATTTTGCGCGTATCGCACAAAATGGAATTTTTTGCTTAAATTCGCAAGAAAAATAATGCGTTTATTATGTACATAACCTCAAAAAATGTTCGAGAATGTTAATAAAAAAATAGCATTTTTCACTTTTCGCTTTTATAGTTAATGCGAATTTCACGGGGCTCTAGCAATCACCAATGAACATGCACCAACATTTTACTTGACACGTTACTTGGACATTGAAATACCAAGTGTGTAGATACTAATAATCGGTGTGGTAATACATGTGAGCACCTGTCTGTGTGGTTGCGGCGGGCTCAGGCGCCGGTGGTTTGGGTGCCGGGCGTCTCTTACGGCCAGGGCGTTGAGGTGGAGCGGGGGCCGGGGGCGACACCGAGCGTTCTATGCTCTCGTCTGAGCGAGCGGGCGAGATGCTGCGGCCGTTCAGAGAGTCGCTGCTCACGGATCCACTCACTTCCGGGATACCCTGGAACAACACAACAACTTTCACTACTCTGCACTGCACACATGCTGCACTATGCCTGTGTAGAGATGTGTTCTCTAGCATTAAAACTAATTAATACAGCATAAACGTTTGGACAATCAACATAAATTAGCAAAAATATTCATTTTAATGCAAATTTGAAATTTTTACTTAGTTATACCTACTTTTTGTTTACTGCAAATAACTCTCGAAATTGCATCAAATTTCTATACCAAATGTTTTGCATACAATAAGGTTAAAATGCCAATTGTGAACGGTGCACTGTTGCACATGTGACACCAGTGACATGGTCAAATAATTCAGAAATAAATAACCAACAACCACTTTAAAACTAGTTTTAAAACAGGAACACGAGCAAACAGAAAACCAGTTGATTTGACAAGCTCCCATATGAATTTGTATGATAAGCAAAACTCGTGTTTGTAAACGGAACATATGCGTGTGTGGAGACATACCTTGCTGCGTTTGTTGAAGATAATGTTATAGATGCCGCCGGTCTTCTTAACCTGTTGCCGCCTCTTCTCTTCCTCGCGCTGCAACGCCATAATGTCGGCAGGGGTGAGGGGCGTACCGGGGGGCCTAGAGGCAACAAGCGTCACCTCCTGCAGGCGATAGTCGGCCAACGTGTGAGACAGAGACAGAACCTCGCAAAGGTTCGCTGAAACATTGCACATGCCCGGCATTACGCAACAAGTAAGTAGCAAATAAACACACCTTCGACATTTTATCAGTACATCTTAGTCTACAGTACTGAGTTAGTTCATTTAAAGTTATCAGAATGAGAGATAAACAAGATTGAATGCAAAATTTGTAATTTGTTCAAACAAACTGATTAAAAAGTTAAAATACAGATACTATCTACATTGATTAATAAGTGCTACCGGTACGGTACCCATTGAAAATTATAATAGCTAGTCAATTTGTGCCAAAATTTCTCTTTATGCAATGAAGGCAAAGGAGGTAACAATTTTTTTTTTCACTGACTAATCCTTTAAACAGAAAGAAAGGAATCAACCCACATATGTATTACAAATATTAAAAATTAAATTACAAACATTTGTATAAACATGTTTTTCCCTTTAAATAGTGTAGCTAAAACAAGTGTATATTTAATAGGATTGTGTAGTATTTTTGCAATGTTAGTGAAGATTTCATTATTATGAGCCATGTTACATCTGTTATAACAAGATTCAACATATTATGTGTGCTGTATGACTACGGTAGGTCCAATTATTACAGAATGATGAAAAATGAGAACATTAGCTCAAATGTCTACTTATTTTATATTTATGTAATAATAAATAAACCCACCAACCTTTTAGTACTGTAGCCTGCATGTGTGGTCAACTGATCAATAAAAACCAAACATACTAACTGTATGACAAAACATAACTAAAGTTTGCCTTCATCTTGCAACAAATAAAATGACAGATATGAAGAAATTAAGTGATTTGATATCTTAATCCAATCACATTCCAGTGTTATCTAGACACATTTCTGACAACCAGGCATTATCTACTGACTGATAACAATATTGCTCCAGCAATATGATTAAAGGTGTTTTGATAACTGTTCTATTTAATCCAGATGCCCATCCTAACATGCAGCTATGACAAAGATCAAAGGCGGGGAGGGGAAGGGGCATAGGTTTTTATCTTGTTATTGTGTAATGAGTAATGATTCCTGTACATACATGATAACTGATGTCCCAATGAATTTATTCCAAAATGTGCACTGTTTGGCTATTTCAAACTATGCAAATTATTTCTATAGCATTTATTTATTAAGTATTGCATGAAATAATTCTCTTGACAAGTGGTCGACATACCTGGATGCCGCAGTTCGTACTTGTCCGGATCCAGGTTCTTCTCCGAGCAAGCCAGGCGCAGTATGTCCGACAGTCTGGTGTCGGGGCTCACTCGGGTGACAAACAGCTGATTGCGAGGGAGGTGCACCTGTAATACACACAGGTTCTTAGTTGTGTTGTGGTTTAGTCAAAGAAATACTAGCCTCAATTAGTTATAACAATATGTAAGGGATAACATACAAAAGATAAGCTATGAGTGACTATGTAACCTTGGCCGGTTGGCCCTATTTAGTTTTTAAGTAGTTTCAGAAATGAACAAACAACAAATTCTGAATAATATTTAATATGGAATTTGGCATTTTTACCGGCATGTCACCGCGAGATGTGGCGTTTTACTTTACCGACCCCTAATGGATTGCTAAAAGCTCTCATCGCCTGGACTCTTGAACCTTGAATAACAACAAGGTCAATTTAAAGGAAGCCAGGCTTAATTATCTATTTCCACAAATAAGACACTTATCACATCAACATCTCGCCCCAACATTGACAGCGCTACTCAAGGGGTGGACAATACGTCCCATACGAACCGGTTTCTATGGTGACATGCCAGCCTGGTATAAAGTATACACAAGTTTAAAACAAATACATGGCCATACTGAATTTCTAATATAATATCAATAATATGTGTTAAATTAAACTACGTCAATTTAGTTATGTTTTAATACGGAAAACAAGACTTGTCAGAAAATCAAACCCAATAATTTATGGCTATTCATAATCCTATACATAGATGAGCCATCTACTAAAGAACTAGCGACAGCGCAGGCTAGAGCAATTAGAAATACGTTTGGTCTTGAATTACGCACACCATGGAATACATAATATGTCTACATGCAAACAGGTACAGCCTATGATTAGAACAGAAAACCTTTCTTTTAATTCGTTCCATATAACAGACACAATAAAGTACCAAAAATTGTACTGCAAAGTGCAAATAGTAGTACTGGCCATGCGCTATTCACTGACTCCCCCCACCCCACACCCATCTCCTGTTTTGTAATGGCAATTTTTTAGTTTATTGCCATTTGTGAAACACTTGATATTTATGTGTTAAATAATATTATTTATAATAGGCTAATACAAAATCCTATTTAAAAAAAAAAGTTGATTCAAATGAAAAACCAAGAGTCCGAAGTTAAAATGGGAACACAGCCACACTACGTTTCAATTCCTATAACTCAACTATTATAGGTTAACCTTTGCTCACGCACGGAGCGTTTACGGTCCCATAACAAACTGCGACTCCTAAAGTCCATTCAAAGAAAGTCAAAGAGACAAAGGTAAAACGCAGGTGGTTGCCCTCAATTCCAAGTGAGGGTAATTTCACCTAAGGTAGTGTTGAATGTTGATGATTCTTATACAGGCACATTAGCTGTTTATCTCTTGTATACTTGTTATGTTAAGCTGTGAAGTGTCACTAGTCATAAGAAGGCCTAACTAAAATCGTAGTAACATGCAAAACAATTTTTAAACTCACATAAGTCGTTGTCACCTAACGTAAATACTCTGTAAAGGGTTCTGTGGTTCCACCACTGAATCAGACCAACGGGCGCCGCCGGTCGTTATCTAAATCTTGGATCAACATTGGATCAAAAACATCCACTGAATTATTGAAAAGATAAGGAACACCACTCTTAGTTTGAAGCTCTCTGCTAATTCCCACCATCGCTATGTGACCCCCCCCCCCCCCCCCCTACCCCTTACCACAGTGACAACCCGACAATCATATCGTATTTATTCATTGCATATTATATTATTTAGTCATATTTGTTAATATGTTGGGCGGTGGTCATACAACTAGGGGGAGGAGCTTTAAAACTATGTCAAACTTAAAATATCTGCACTATAAGTCTACCTGGGACCACAGAAACCCTGTAACGGTTTTTTTTTTTTTTTAGAACTGTCTGCGTTGTTAGGCTAACGAATGAAGCTTTAGAGTCCATCGACTTTCATTGACGACCCACGTACCAGCGCGATAACAACCTTTATAATCCACTAAAAAGCTTATCTTACACCTTTCAGCAGTGATGATTTCAGACATTTTTCCTAGAGGGGGCTGATAAAAATCTGGGGTGTTGCTAAATTAGTAATTCATTTTATGGCTTTTTTTTTGACGCCGTGACAAAAGGCAGGGGCGGAGGGGGTTACGGTCTCTGTTGATGCCATCTTTTCAGTTTTCGAATATGAGGTGATTCCTATTTGCCATTCTAACCTTTACCTAACATCGTTTAAATAGAAAATAAAATGTTGCACCATTAATTAAGATGAGTTTTTCGTGGAAATCGATTTATTTCCTAGTCCTATACGAGGTGGAAAAATATACCTCATTTTCTTGTATTTTGCATTTTTTTGTTGTTGCAAATTTACATTACTTCATGGGATTTTTTCAATCTGCTAGGGGGGTGGGGGGGCATTTACAACTGCCGGGGGGGGCTCCGCCCCCCCCCGGGCATTGCCTGAAATCATCACTGCCTTTCAGTCAGCAAAACACACTGGTTGCGACACGGCATAACAACACATGCGCAGTAGTCGAAACTACTGACGAGAAACAGAGGTTTTATTATGTGCAAACACAAATAAGACGTGGCGCAACTGTGTGGATACAACCGCGTAAGGCATATAAAGGATCCGAGCATGGATTGAACAGAACCCCCCCCCCCCCCCCCCCCCTATCTATTATACGACATGTAGCTATATTATGTTTTGAAAAAACGTTAGTAGGCCTACTTGTGAAATCCTTTAGAAATGAATAAAGTTGTCTCTCCCGCAATATAACTAAAATAAAACTAAAACAAAAAACTAATTGAGCCTCATGTTTACGAAATAGCAGAGTCCAATTACCCCCAACTTTATTTTATACTTCTCTATAGTTCCTACAATCTACAATAGGCTACTTGAAACACGTCTATTACGGATAGTTTATGACCTTGGGTTGGTACCTGGAGATTCTTAACGCAGCGGGCGCGACTAATGTGACTTGTGTACTCTACTACGCGGCGCTGTGGATTTTCGTCGAACACCGTGAATGAAAGGATCTGAGGTCAAATTGAGCAGAGAAAAAAAGTGAATCAATATTTGTTTGTTTGTTTTTTTGTATTTTGCCTGTCATATTATGTAAATTGTTATTATATCGCCATCGCAGAGCTGAGATACGCTTCCTAGCGGGAAAACTTGTCCCTAGAGCCAACGTTGCGCGCGCATCGTCTAGCTTTGTGCGGATTGGCCGATATTGCAATTGTTTGTAAACAAAGACGACCAAAAGTATCCCTTGTTGCCGCCATGTTAGATAATGACCTCATGATAATTCGTCCTTGAGAGAGCGAATACCTTAAGGTCTGGATTAAAATTAAAATGTTTAATAATAATACCTGTAGCCTGAATGTGGTGGTGAAGGGCTGAACGTTGTTGGGTCTCATGGGTGCCCGCTTGACTGTGTTTGTCCGCTGAGCCACGTGGATGAGCCGCGTATCCAGCGCCCCTAGCGGAGTGCTGGGCAGGTGGTGCAGCGGGTATCCGGAGTCGCTGAGCGCCACCGTTGTGTGACCCGCCAGGCTTAGCTTGTGCACCGTAGTCAGCTGTACCAGCAGATCCATCATGGGGGTGCTGCAACAGCAAACAGCATCATAATCATCTTTTAGTCATGTATGTGCATGAGGGACAGGGAACCGGAGAACTATTGAGCTGGCAACATTTTTGGAAAAAATGTACTTCATAAAATAGTTTATACCCTTAATTCAAATTTTTAAATTTTCAAGACCCAGGAAATGTGATATCGAGAGGGATAATTGATAAATTGGTGTTTAACGACGTACGTTGACAAATAGGTCGTACGACGTCAGGGGTGGTTGGAGGACAGGAACAAGCAGAAGGAAAAAAAGGGAAAATTAATGGATGGAAAGAGGAAATTGGAGGACCTATTTCGTCGCCTCTTACGACTGGCAGAGTCACCGTGCCCCGAGGTCGATAATGTTAATTACCTTCTTTCCACGCTCATGCTGACGGTTCTCCCGTTAGGTAGCAGCACCCGTATGTCCATGGCGCCTGCCAGCATGTCAGGGGGCGTGTCCTCAGTCACGGGTAGCGGCATCTTCGCACACCCTCTGCAACAACAACAACCACTTATAGTAAACTGTGATAAACAACACACACCGTATTTGTGTCTAGCAAATAGGTTCTTTTAATCAGCTGTGACAACAGAAGTAATAATAACAGCTGGCAATAGTCTGCGATATGTTTTTGACACATTATCAATCAACCTGGGGGATGAATTATTTTATTGACAGGTATCTTACAATATATTAAACGTTTTTCGATAACTGATAAGTCCGCAGTTTCACTGTAATCTGAGCCCATACTCCTTTCACCCCCGCCTGACGAGACAGAGGTAAGTTTTATTGCAGGCCATCATACCAGGGTTCAAAGCTATTCAGCCTATCACGACACTAGAGCGTGCTGGTGACAGTATAGCACATACAGCTATTCTGTTGCATATTGACACATTTGGGCAGTTGCGAGAAGATCGCTACTCGTATTCCTATCACTCGGATACCCAAGTTAGGGCTTGGTTGGGTATAATAGTCCCAAAACGACCTTAGAGGTGGTTTCGTCAGACTTGTGATCCGGGACCAATGCAGCGAGCCCCAATTTTCAATACTGGTCACGATCTTTTTTTTTACTCGTATGTGACGAACATATCGGCCAGTTTGGATAAGTACGGCAAAACGTTGTGGGTTTGAGCAAAGTTAAGTTGAGTATTCAAAGCTGAGTATTCCAAATGGTGAAGGGGAAAGGGTTGACGGTTCGGACAAAATTCGTGTCCAGAAGACTTAATTCTTGTGTGCCCCGTTGGCAACATTGATGTAACGTGACGTCACATTTGCAGATAAGTAATGGCTGCTATTTCACCACTCCGGCTGCAATCTATGTGATTATTAGCTGATTTATTCCGATTTACGCTAATCACACACTTGAAAATACGTTTTTGGCTTCGAGAGATTTCATTGCCAAAAGTGTTTACGCCTTATAAGGCTGCTGCCTTGTATCGAATAATAATACAGTTATTTGAAACCTACACAATCTACAGCTGTTCTCTCTCTCTCTCTATCCCACACCCGCGAGTATGAATGATAGATAACGAAGAAGTGAGTGCAGATAACAATTAATTTAGCGACTTGTAACAATATTGATCCAACTATGGTAAACGAGAAATTAAATTACTAAGGCGAATTTTTCTTGTACTTGCTAGTCTGTACATATAACGTCAATCATATTCTCGAGCTTGTGGTCGAATACCAGTAAAGCAGCACCGTAATACGAGAAGTTGGTACGTGATAATATCACAATTACGTCTTTGCTCGCAATCAAGCAATCTCGGTGTGAAATAATAACTGTAACAACTGAAACTCTCGATTTTTCGTATACGTTCTGTGAGAACTCTGAGTGAATTCCATTGTCAGTGTGGGAATCATCCTGATCAATGTAATCAGAAAGTAACCATGCACTCACCGCAGTGAGCACGGCACGTTCTTGATTGCCTCTGGTCGACCCCACTAGACAAACAGCGCACCATCCATCCATACAGTTGAATGGAAAATGTAATTTTGCAAGGATTCAGCCAACAAGAACGAATGCACGAGCAAATACTGGAAGCACAAACTGTTGCCGCTTGTTTGCTCGTAACTGTACAGGTAAATAAGACGTTCTAAAGAGCAGAGTTTTGCATACGAATACGACATCTTTCCGTTCATACGGTACCGTACACGCCAAAAGTTCTGCCAGTCATCCACTATTGTCGGCAATGACATCTGCAGGCGCTGGACTGCAAGCGGATGAAACACGGCCCCCGTGGTAAATCGGTTGCATATAAATATACATTACAAAAACAAGACGTACCTATACGCCACGAAATCTGTCAAGAGATAACACTGTTAAGCTGCATCAATCATTGTCAGGGCCATTTTAGGTTCCACAAAAGCTCTAAAATTCAATTAATATTCAACAATTGACAGTTAATTAATCAACACCCGTGCATTAGCTAAGTTTGTTGCTACCAACAGAACGCATACAGTTTCTTTTTAGTACCACATATACAAA
This sequence comes from Isoperla grammatica, assembly GCA_945910005.1. Classification (NCBI taxonomy): domain Eukaryota; kingdom Metazoa; phylum Arthropoda; class Insecta; order Plecoptera; family Perlodidae; genus Isoperla; species Isoperla grammatica. The sequence goes on from OX246741.1 coordinate 35,642,105, forward strand.
CACATACAACTATGCAACACCAAAACAAACGAAAACCCCCACATGGTATACAAATTTCTAGTGCTTAGTAACGCAAATGAAGATATGTGAGAGTGTACACTGTACATAATTCTTGCATTACGAGTTCATACGCACGTACGCTACAATAACAATAACAACGCTTGGAAGATGAAATGTATCAATCAGTAGGGCCTATATAAAATGTCGACTGTCGACACTATTCATACATTTTTGCATAGCGGGCAGCAAGCACTGTTTCCAAAAACATTTCGGTGTTTAGCAGCCTACAAGTAAAACAAACAGTCAATAGCACATGTCGGCTGACCTTGTAAAAAGACTGCCAATGTCAAACATGACAACAAAAAGCTAAAACTATATAGTTAGCTCCATTGTCCTCAAAGTTGTGTTGGGAAAGGGTCTGTACGTGCCATTTATTTATTAATTAATTTTGCCATTGTACGACTTTTACTAACAATGTACCACACACGCTAATCCTAATTTAAATTTGTGTCAGGAAAGGTTCCAGTAAATATTTTAAAATATATAATTGGTGTCGAAGACGCCAGATCTATATTTTATGATGCGTGTGTGTAGATTTGGACCACAATGCATGGTCTGGAACTGGAACTCAATGATGATACTTCTTGTTTGGTCGATCAAGACCATGAGTTAGTGAAATTTGTACTTGGATACTGGCACATGAGATTGCCACTATTTGACATAGACAACACAATTAATAATGTGATAAACTTCTTAAAAATATTATTTTAGAAGACCCACTCATGCTACTCATCGATAATCCTTCGTAAAGGATAGAACGAACACTAAACTATTCTAGCTCATAAAGAGACAATTGCTGTAGTAATGACACATCTTTAATGCAACGGAATCGCAACAATGCAATTGCCAATTATTCAGTAACCATTACAAATGAATTGAAGACAAGTACACGAGTCACGCAACGCGCTCTGGGGGTCATCGATAAAGCCTTGTTGAGCGTCATTAACTCTTCTAACCATAGAGATCGCTCGTAAAGTCAATGCCAGCATGAATAATGACGCCACGCAAGCTAGTTTCACAACCAAGTTCAAATTTGCTTCTAATCCACCAACATTTCAACCAACAATCATCTAAGATTGCACATTGCGAAGATTTATATTCTATTTCGAACATGTTGTCAGGAGAAAACTTTCACTTACATACTCTGTCTGTTGGTAATATCTCGTCAGCAACGTGTCCAGAATTAATCATGGTGACTAACTTAATGTTCCACAAATAGTATACTTGAAAATGATTATTTAACACGTAATAGCGTTTCCTGATGTGGCTCTCAGTGTTAAACCAAGCTGCTAACTCCTCCGTGAGGATTTCAATAGGAAACATAAAATGTGGTTTCCCACGGTTTAAGTGTAATTATATATATTTATTATATGATACGAGTTTGAAGATGAATCCAGCTTTACGAATATCTATGGGCAGATATCAATCGGAATTATAATGATCCCTGACTGGGGATCGATCCCAGATCCTCCGACTCTACATACCGGTGCTCTATTCCCAGTCGGCTCAAATTTATATTGCAATTGCTGTCTCTCTCCATGTAAGTCATATACATATACACTAGAGTGAGCCGCTTTCCGTATTGGTAAATGTTAAGTCATGGCTAAAAAAAACACCCACCAGTTAATAAATTAATAACGGTTTGATCTTCTATGACTTGATAATGTATGCGTATAGTCCTATCAGCTGGAATAATAGTGGCAATCCATTTTGTAACATGCAGATATTTTGTAAATTCTATATTTGTATGGTCGAATTACGACACACACAACAAATGGGTGATCTATCGATTTAAATTACTAGCGATCATATGTTAATGAAAAACAAAGATGGGCCCTGACTGATCGTGTCCAAACATTATTTATCATATTGTTTTTTATCTGTATGTGAAACGCGCAAACCCCAATGCTTGCCAAGACTTAACCGATCACATTAGCTATGCACTACTGCAACAAATTACGACACGACATGCACTTCATGAGTAATGAGCCTTACAACACATAAGAAATATCTCTTCTTTCACGTATCTATGTACACAACATTACCATCACGATAAGTGTATTTGTATTTGAACACTGAGCTATGCAAATTAACTGAGATGAGGCCAACTTAACATCACGCAATATCACACATTTTCTTGGCAATGTCTATAAAAACTGCCTCTAAGACATCTATCTCTTCTTTCATTGGCTAAGACAGAAACGAAGTTTGTCAGCGTTTTGACACATCAACACTCACATAAGCCCCAACGTAACTGGTCTGATACCGACCTGAGACCGTTATCTAATGATTGACCCCTTCATGCACGCTGCTGCCACGAAATTCAACAGATATCTGCATGGCGTTCTTGCACACATTCGTACAATCCGGCTCACACGTCTTATTATTTAAGCCATGCACTGTGTTAGGGATTTACAGTATCTATCCCAAGGTTGTAAATTATCCCTAACGGACCTATTTCAAGTATACATGTTATGAGCTGATAGTGAAGTATACATTTTTTCCCCTGTGCAGAGTTGGCCTCTTTAGCCATTCTTCTTTCTTGCTATCCAAAACAAGGCTGCCTCCTTCTCTGTCCTGCTCATTAAATAAAATAAAATAACATTATATATAAAATAAGTTGACGTACTGTTGGACTCGGCTATGTCGTATAAGCATGAGACTATACTCGCATTATATTGTGGATTATTAATTGTGGCAAAGTCACGACCGATATAGGATTATATACGATATTCCGATGTTTGGATAGGTCTTCTGTCTTTAGCCCCTCGAAAATGTGCGCGCGCGGATTTGGACGGTTGCATGATCTGATCTCCACTTGATCCCATTAATGATGTGGAAACTTGAAGAGCTGCATCCGCCATCTTGGAAGCCATTCATAATTACGAGAATAATTACGGTTTGCGATTCTTTTCTCGACTCTAGAGCGGTCGTGATGTTTGTGGGCAAACTGGTCATTACTTCGTTTTTTGGCTACAATGTATATACCTCCTAATATAGAATACACAATGTAAGATTGTACAAGCAATTGTGTCATCTACAAATATACCTTTACGACTTTCTATTTAATCACTCATAAATAGAGATGTGTAAATTTAACGATTTGCACAATAGGTGCTAAATCAATGAATATTGATTATTGAAAGTGCTGCGAAGTGATGAATTAAGAGTTGTGCCGTTGAATGTAGATGGTAATCTCAATTTATTATAGATGTATAAGGTACTATAAATATTTAATAGCTTGAAATATTTTAACAAACTATTGGTAGAAGGAATTAAATATTGGTGAAAAACAATGCATTTGGAGCATTTTTAAGTTCCAAAGTCAAGTTTGGCTCAAAACAGTCGGTCAGACTACATGTCGTACGTATTACACACTTATAAACAAATTTGTAATTCCAAGAACCCAGTATTTCAAGGGCAAATAAAAAATAATTGCTATAAAATGTGAAATAGCTTTAAAGAAAGTGCTAAATATTCCACTTACAAATGCTATGTACACACCTCTACACATACACCATTTAATAGTTTAGCAACGTTCTGAGTGCATGGCACGTGGCAATGAATTCAAATATGCCACGTGACTTCAGATTCCGAGATGCGAGTGGCCATGAACAGCAGAACTTAATATGCCATCTCAGTCTAATCAACACAACAATCTCTTCTGTAATCTCTAGATGAATTCAGATCTGTTGCATAATTGTGACTTGTGCATTGAACAAGTATTGCTGATGAGGTTCCATCGAGCGAAACGTGTATTTAAACTTATCTGTATAGTCTGTAACGCGTTGTATAGTCTCGTCAAATTAACTTGCAAGGTGTTTCGTCACGTACAATGTAATATATGGGTAGTGACGCCTCTGACAACTACCAACCTAAATCTAGTTTCATCTAGTTTTCATGCCTCAGGTATTGTAGTGATAATATCGCCCGCCTGTTGTCAGTAAGTAGTGGGGTCGCATTTCATTTACGGTTGGTGCAGTCAATGCAGTGGACAATAACAATACAGGTATCGGGAAATCCGGCGGTGAATACCGTTGAAATAGACCGTGTGGAGCGACCGTCTCTTCTCAGAATTTTAGAGGAGACCTTGCTTCTTACGGCGTGGCCAGTAATGAGACAATGCATTTTACATGTAATGGCTTTTGGTAGGAGACTCTGGGTGCTGAAAGTGTTAATTTCGAAGTTTGTTTGATCAAATCAACGAGGTTTGTCATTAGCGCCGCGGTTTTTATACTTTTAATTTCACAAACTATTATCATGAGAGTTGTTTTAAGCGAGCTGTCACGCATAAAGACTATACTTGTCACTTTGACAACCGTTGTGTGTGAAAACCCTCCAGAAAACTCCCACATAACATAGCCACGTCCTCGAGAATCTAATATCACATTATTATAGTACATAATTAATAGAAGCTTGTTTCCGTGTCCTCAGTAACTCAAGGGTCAAGAACATCAACTGTACGGCACGTCTGAATTCGGTCCCCACAGTCCCCCCCCCCCCCCCCCATTTTTATTACACCCGTATCTCTTCGTACCCTATCCATAAAACTGAATTATAAGCTTTTAAAAATCGTAAATTACTTTTTTTTAAACTTACCGATATGTTCGCCATAGACGCGTGAGACGTGACGAATCGGCGATCGGTATTTAAAAATTGGGGCTCGCTGGTTTTGGCACTCACAAGCATGTGCGGCTTCTCGGGTTGCTTTTGCGTGAATTGCAGTTCCTGATTTAATGTAATCGTCATTTTCGTTTAATTTTTTTTTTTCTTTTTTTCGATGTTTTACTTTCTTTTTCTTTTTTTTCGTCTTTTTTATATTCTTTTGAACATTTTATCCTTCATGTTCCTTCATATAATTTATTTGTATTATTTAATATAATGTACTTTTATTTCTCTATTAATTTTAATTGTTTTTGATTTTTTACAGTAAATGTTGTTAGTTTAGTTTGTGTTATTATTGCTATTTATGATTTCATTATTAATAATTGTTGGCATAGTTCTATATTGTCCTCCTTTGTAAATCAGTTTTTTGAATATGACAGCAATTAAATAAATACAATAAATCAAAGGTAAATAAGCGGTATCACATTCACATTACATGATAGTCGGGCAAATTGAATGAGGTTAGCCACGTGACTAAAGAACGGAAAGTTCCAGATGAATTGCGTGAGTACTTCGCAACGCCGAGTATATATATTTGCGCGAAGATGAGGCGGTTGCATGGTTATGTTATATAGGCCTACCTTGAACTTTTGCTCGCCGCCTCTAATGATGATGAGTCTGTGGAAGGACCGAGTCTTACATCACAACAACACCTGCGCACACGCACACGCCAAGGCTATATAACTTATAAGCAACAAGTGGCTGGTGTACGCGCACTTGCTCCGGATATAATAAATAGCGAAGATAATAGAATATATATACATCGTGATTACACAATGTCAATGTGCATTGCCAAACGCGGTGCTGATGAGCAGTGCCAGTGAGGCTCTGAGACTGAGATAGTGATGAGGCGTAGAATAGAAAAGCGGATTGCATCATGATAAAATGTGAATAATATAGTAATGTAACATAAACACAATATAACAAATTCTTTGGTGAGGCTCAACCTCACTTGCCTCACCCGGCGAGCTGCCACTGGTGCTGAGGTATACGTCTTCTCCAGGGTGTACATTTCTCCCGTTTTTTTTTACTTGCTCGGTGTGCCCGCAACTATTCACTGGGTCGCATTATAAAAGTACTGTCCGAAGCCAAACGAAATCTTTGCTGAAGAGATGAACGGTTTCCTGCCCAAAACACGTCGGTGCTAAACCGTTTAAGCTGTGCTAAGCATGCAGACACTGTCAGAAAAATATTATCTATGTAAATCTATCATGTCTAAGAAACTAGACTCGCAAAATTATATAGCTAACAATATAATGACGTAAGCATAAATTAATATTCAAATTTAATACTGTACCTATAATAACATGCTTCATATACACAGATGCTTTGATGCGAATTCGATCCCCGAATCACACTTTACTATAATACAATGAATGCATATTCTGTCCCGTTTTCTCAATGGTCAATCGCTGCTCCCTCGAGGAAAAATACAGCAGAAAGAATGTATCGGCGCGGCGACGTTAATCAGTGTAAAACTGTGGCGGAAACACAATACGATAATAATAATAATAATTGCACCATGACCGCACGCATTCCAATGTGTTACTAACAGGTGTAGGAATGCAAAAGAACGAGGAAATATGAGTGTATTAGGTGGGTGTAGCATCCGTCTACATACATCAACACTAAAAGTAAAAACAACTCATAATCGCGGGATCATAGTTTTGAAAAAGTGAAAACGTTGCGTCCCGTTGCTGCGTATATTCAGTATACACATGATCTCACTGATCAAGTCGTTCACATCAACCAACCCTACCAGTACTGGACAATCGGAGTTTAAAAAGTTGTTAAAACCACGCCTCGAAGCGGGTTACAATAAATGCTAACAAGATTTGTGAATTTGTTATTCCAAAACACAAACGCGTGCTTATATGTAGCATGACACTGCAAGGTAACATTTTTACCTGCCTGTTAGCTATATATAGCTATAGAGTATAGTTTTGAATATCAATTTCCCTCCAAGTATGTATAATGTTTGATTGTGTATCCTGAAACAAATTCTGCCTGAATTCGAACTGAATTCATGTTATCCTTATATTGAGCGAACAAGTACGAATTCAGATACAACACAAAGATACAGGATAGGGAGGCCCTCGCTCATGGGCACCTTCACGAGAAGAGGCACAACAAATGTTTGATAGAACCCACCATGCACATGAGAAAAGCGGGCGGGCAGCAAAGCTCACATCAAGCTCCGTAAATCCCCTCGCGGGGGCTCGTCGAACTCCCAAGTAAACTTTTGAGGTTTACCGAACCTCCGCCCCGAGATTTGACGGTCCTTGAGCCCACATCCACTCAGCAAGTGGTCGACATCATTCAATTGAGAGAAGATCCCGCTGCGTGTATAATTTAGCAACTTATACTTTATAATGAGATGAAACCACGCAATTGAAATGGCAGCGCGCGGTTTCAAGACAACCACGTCAAATTGCAGACAATTACGTGCAAGTGTTAAGTGCATTTACAAGTAGGCTACGTGCCCGTTATGATGTTGCAACCTAACGTATAGATTCGTGTTTGACACTGGTACTGACTGCTGCACTCCATTACTGCAGTCACGTAACTGTGTTTGTTTTTAGCCTTATTATAGTACCTTTGATCTAATTACAAGCTTTTGGCGGTTTTTGTTCCTTTTTGGATGTTTCCACAAATTAGTTTCGTTAAAATACTGATTCTGGATACAGAAATAATGATTCAAGGTTATTTACTGGCTATGAGTACTCAACTCTTGTTAAACAGGTTTGAAAATAATATTAATGCTTTGTTCACACGAATGTCTACAACTTGTAGGCCTACTGTAATAGTTTTATTCGAAGAAATAAAAATAAAACAATGGCAAATGGGAGAGTTGGCCGGATTACTCATTGCATCATTGCATATAGTTTATCTCAGGCAAACCTGAGGTTCTGGATTAGACTCTCAGTCCAAGAAACTTCAATATTGTTATATATTTACTTTACTAGCTATCATCATTTTGGTGTTTGTGCAGTTTCATAGTGATCGAAGGTGCTTCTCACTTACATGATCCACGAATGAGTAGTGTTGGAGGGGGGGGGGGGGGGGGGATTTGATAATTTGACGTACTCGACAGCTAGGTCATACTCATATGACGTCATGCGAAGTTACCGTGAGGGTCGTCATAAAGTGAGTCCAGCAGGGGAGGGCAGGACCAAGTGGGACAGAGAGGGAAAGGAACAGGGTCTCCTTCTGTCGCCTCTTACGACTGGCAGAGTCACCCTGGGTATTTGAGCTAGCCACTGTGCCGCGCACATGAGCACAGACTCACTCTTACGACTGGCAGAGTCACCCTGGTACTGGTGCTAGCCACTGTGCCGCGCACATGATCATGTAGCGGAGACTATTGGGTGAATGGCCGCCCGTAGCCTTGTGACGTCACATCACTACTACTCCATTCAAAGGCCAGCGCTGCTGCTTGACCCACTCGACATCGCGTTATCTGATTATAGAGAGTGTTCAACTGTTATGGGTAGATATACCCAAACAACATTACCGACGCGTTCGTCATGGACGAGTGACTCATGTGATCAGAGTTCGGTATTTGAACATTGGGGCTCGCCATGGTTCGCCACGAATCACTCGTCTATATGAAGAAAGTATCCGTTAAGTTGTTCCAGGGCATGATACAATGATATTACTGATGGTTCCAGGGAGACTTTATGTATATTATACTTCATTATTATTGACCTAGTAATTGGACTATACACTGTTCCTTGTCAGACAAAAACAATTAAAAACCGCAATATTTCGAGCCCCTATCAGAGCTCTTCAACGGGCGAAACCACCCCGCCCGTTGAGTAGCTCTGATAGAGGCTCGAAATATTGCGGTTTGTAATTGTTTTTATCTGACAAGGAACAGTGTATAGTCCAATTACCAGGTCTTAAATAACGTTTTACCTGCTCTACTATGTTTCCTTTTTAATTATACTTTATTATTCTCCGAGATTTAATTTATAACATACGGCCGTATGAGTCGAGCAATACCCAACTTCTCACTTACACACCTCTGTAATTCTGTTGGATGAGACAACCATTTTGGTTTACTTTTTGAAAAAAAATTCAATCAATTTCAACCGATAGAAATCAGTGGTACCGCAGCGAGCAGGTCAACAATCGAACTACAACATTAAATTGAATTTCAACTAAATCCCAGTTACAGTAATGTCGTCATGTAAACGTTATTCAAACCCAACCCCCACATCTATATTATAAACGTTGCTAACTTATTCTAGAACCAACCTCGCACTGGTGTACATTATCACCATTCAAATTATTAGTTCATGCACACATTAATTTTATAAATAGGCCTACATATTTTTCATATGCTCGAATCTTGGAATTAATACTAATTAGTCTATGCTTTTAATAAGTATTTAGTGCAATATCAACGAACATATGAAACACAAACTTAAATGAACATGAATATTTCTTAAAACAATCGGACGGGCGCATAATCGCTTCGTGGTATGAACGTGATCACCTTCCATTCAAGATGAATGAGTTAGACACGATACGGCCGTTATTCTACACATCAAGACCGTTAGCTGCTCAGGTGTCTTCCTATCATTTCCTGAACTATTATCAAGGCCATTACTGTACGAAAAGAAACTTTGGTATCGAGGTTTGGGAGCAGCTCCATTAAATATTTGCATTACTAAAACTAAGCTGCCTGGTTTCACCCGGTCAATCGACAAAATATCTTGACGTTTCGGGCCGATTGCACGGTCCATCTTCAGAAGTAATATTCTAGAAGAGTGCACACACGGAACAAGCCTACTCAATCAAACAACACGGATCAAACATGGACGGGCTGGATTGAGTAGATTTGTTAGTAGATTATTACTTCTGAAGATGGGCCGTGCAATCGGCCCGAAACGTCAAGATATTTTTATCGATGGCCGCGGCGAAACCAGACAAGGCGGGACAGACAAGTTTTAATGACTCCGGCCGCGAAAGCCGAGACAAGTTTTAAAAATGTTCACGTTTTAAATCCAGCTGCTGATATTTAGCTTTAGCACGCTCGCGCCCTTATCATCAAGAGACACTCGTCTACAGTATCCTGGGGTCGGATTCACAACTTTGAACCCCTGTCAATCAGATTTTAAACACACATTATTAGAATGTCCATTGCATCCTTGTTCCCATCACGAATTACTAACAATTCTTCAAGTGACTTTAGCTGGGCTGGTTTCACACTGGCCAAGCTTAGGCCGGTCTTAGGGACGGACGTCTTGTGAATCCAGAACCTGGTCTCTCATGCAGTATAGTGATGTAGAAAAGAAACTCAGTAAATATCGGCTCTTGCCTGTGAGCGTCCATGCATCCAATCAACCATATAAACTACGAACAACCGCGAAGTTTTTATTCAAACCGCTAGAAAATTCGTGCGAAACTTGAATGCCCTTTCCAAAAATAGAGAGCGAGTATAAGTTATTTTCCTGATGGAGATGCAGTGCGATGGGTATCACGTTTGGTCGTGTGGGTGTTGATGCACCGAGCCATATCGAGATGTGATTGGTGGTGAACGATATCTTCACTTGTCATTCGATCGTGGCAGCTATAATAGTCACATGATAGCGATTCAAGAGTCGATCTTACATTTTGGTGACGATTTGCGTTTTTGTTGGATGTGTCATCCAACAGAATTTCAACAACAACAGAAACAGAATTTCTTGTGATTGTTTTTTTGTTCCAATAAATATGTAATTTTTTAAAAATAAATATTAATAATATTTAACTTTTACGATGTGTTGTTGCAATACACCTTTTACAATTAAATAAGTTAATTTGAAAAAAAGGAAATATTTTTTGGAACCGAGAACACCTATAAGAAAGGACATGAATGAGCATGGGGGAGGCTCTGCCATGAGGACTTAAATTTGCTCATGTTAGTATTTTTTTTTTCCTTTATGAAAGTAATGTGCGAGGGGATCCCTATGATAAGAGGCTCTCTCATATTAATTATGACAATTTTTTTTTGTTCCAGAACGCGTCTCTACGCCTCCCCCGATGTCAATAAACTAGGATTCTATATCCAATTATACGTGAGAATTTACATCCTAAATGTAAATCGTATTTTTTTATGAATAACAAACTATAGCTAACTGCCTATTAAAAAATAACATAACAATAACATGTGAATTCCCACTGTATATTGTCACCGTTTTTGCGTTGAGTTAGCTCATAAATGTTTCTTTTAATGAACTCGCATTTGAGCTTTATGTACAACTATTTTTTTCCTCCTTTCTTATCTGCCAAAACCGTTGATTTTTACTTGCAATATCTCCTAAGGTTCAGGTTTACAATGTCCCAATAACTACTTATTCGTCGAATAGCTTGTTGTCTCCATGGCGACGACCAATCAAAACTCTTGAAATCCTCCAAATAGCTTAATTGCTACAAATAGCTTTCCCATGAGGAGATTGTAAGACCGGCCCTAAATAAAATAACCAACTTTGAAAATATGCATAAAGTGTAGCGGCGCCGTTTTCTCCCACGACGCTACGAGCCTACGACTCTCAATCAAGGGTTCTACCGGAATTGTTAATATTACACATTTCACAGTCAACGATTTAGAAACAAACCTGAGCGAACGCTGCGGGTTACATCACCTCCACAGTCGAGTTATTATTATGACCAGCTGAAGCGCGCGAAGAGAGCTCGATGCATGAACAGGCGCGAACACGGATGTCCTAAACGAGCCCCACCCGCCAAGAAGTAATGACTTGAATCAATGGAGCGATCAGGAAATGATAATCATGGGGCACAATAAATCGACAGGTGGTCTGTAGGGTGTTCTCTAACTGACTAGACTACGATACTCTAACCATCTATAACTAACCCTCACCTCTTTCCAGTCAACAATGTAAATCACTCTCTCTCTAGCTCTAACATTCCATTTTCATCCCCACATCCAACCACGTATATATTACAACCACAATTCAACCCACCTCCGCAGTAAAATTTATAACAAACTTCCCCAATCAGTAAAAAAAATCTCTAAATCTCTTCCACTGTTTATTTAATTTTCTTACAACTCCGTTGGGGTGGCACATTGTGGTTGCATGAGTTACCTCTTACTTTATGCCCACAGTATGTACCGCTCCGGCCCTCGACAGTCGTGAATACAATAGTGGTGTAAGTGCAAAAATGTATCATTCCACGTGTACGCCCCCCCCCCCCCCCCCCCCCCAAAAAAAAAATATTTTGGGTATTTGCTATATATAATACGGCGTATACATACATAAATAACTCACAAAAACACTCTAAAAATTTTTTCCAAAAAAATCTAAATCTATCCTACAATTGAGTTTAGAATTCTCGTCTGTGCGTTACCTGATCCCCATGGCCACGGTACGAAAGCATTCGCTGTTCCGTGGAAATACAAGTGTACGCATGCAGTATGCACATAAATAACTTATAAAGATGACACCACTGGTCGTGTGCTTGTGTATACAGGGTCCGTTATACAACACGCCCCGAAACATTGAACCGGGATATGTGTGTATATATACATGTACGGTATAATGCGAGCAGATCTACCACGGTGATAACAGTCCAAGACGCAACTTATTAGTCGCTCGGTTGACTTCCATGCTGGCTGGCTGCTTGACTTGACTCCATTCATTCATTCATTCATTACCAGCCCGGAAAGTAAAAGTACGGACGGTGTATTTTAAACGCGGCTTGTATAACTGAGTATAATTAATAAGTTCACACTGTTGAGAATAGCGGAGATTCCAAGACTGTTATACGCACGCACGCATATACACGCCCGGTTGATATCTGTGACTGCATCACATCACAGTATAAGACCTTATATAAAGTCGCACCACAGCAACTTTCGGTATGGGGACGTCACATATGAGTGAGGTTTGGCTAACCAAATGTGAGTATTGGTGAAGGCCGCCCGCTGATTGGCTCCGACACGCCCATCTCTGACGTCACCAGCTCCAAAGTTGCTATGGAGCGATGTTGCCCGCGACCCGTGAATTCGTTGCTCATAAAGGAAACTGTCCTTGGTACCGGAAAAGACATAGAAAACAGGTTTTTCACATCTTTGCACCGTATTATAAACTATCAAGCCTGTTTCCCCGACTGGGTCCGAACAGAATTGGACTCTGCCGGTCGTAAGAGATAAGAAGTCCTCCCCGCCATCTTTTTAGTCAGTCCGTAGTTTCATAATGTTGCGCCGCCTATGCAGTATACATGTATCCATTTACTGACTATAGGGACTCCCTCGTTTACCGGTATTATGTATAAACGTAATGGATTTGTATCAAGATTTATAATTATAAGTGGAAAATTCAAGTACAATAAATTGTCTTCTTATCATATGTGATATATTATGTGACTCTCTGCTATGTCGGACGATTGATCAATACAGCGAGGTTTTGATAAGGTACATTCCTTCAATTAGGCCTACTATAGTTCATGGGGTTTCAAAGTAATATCCTATTGCACACATTTGCATCACCTAGTGTAATAATTTGTTATCTGTGCTTGCATGATGAACAAGTTATCGTCGCTGTCTAACTGTGTAGTTATAGTAATGAACCTATACTCTAAATGGGACACTTATTTATATCACGGTTCAGAAAAAGAGTTTTGCAACAATAATTACGTTGAAGTGACCTTAATTTTGAAAAATGAGACGAACGGTTAAAATGATCGTCTTTTCATTTTACCATATGCGGGATTTGAGGTTGGGCGTGAAGAAATACAGCAATTAGAAAGTCTTAGTACCAGAAAACACAACAATGAACGCGGCGGATATTATTAGGGTCGTGTGCGTATTTGCCCGTGGTCGTGTTATTGCGATGTCGTGGTCTAGATTTCTCGCTTCAAAGGTAATGTGCATAGAGTGCGTATAGGCTACAAACTATCGATTTACTCGATCATCAGCAGCGTGACTGAATTGACTATCGATCGAGGTATAGGAAACCGTCAATTTTTATACGTACCATTGGAAAACATCTTTTGCAAGTGTTCAACTCAAAACAACACAATTTTTGAATCAAACATTTTTTCAAAAAATTAAAATTTACGATAAAAAAAAAACAAAATGTAAGAGAATCAGAATTTATCATGGATTGCATTCACGTAACGATTCTTTAAATATTATCTGGGTATTTTCTCAAATATAGCGCTATAATAATCGACACACCCATCTTTGCCCAAATCGATATTAGTAAACACATTTTGAATGTTTTCACACAGAATGGTAATTCTGTGTGAAAACCTTCACCACCTTCCTCGGGAACTGTCATGGTAAAGATGACAGTTTTCATTGAAATATTTTCCTTGACTCTTACTACAGCTACTTTAACTACATCTACCAACTTAAACATTGGCTACTGGACACTGGTCCAGTGCAAGCAACAAAACGAAAGTGATGCTCAGCAAGAACTGCCAAAATCATGCACTTTATTACGCATGCTTGGTACCTATATAAAAACACAACGTATAATAAGACTCCCCCCCCCCCCCCCCCCCCCACACACACACACAAGGACGAATGGGACAGCTCCAACAATCAAATCATGCTGCTCTTGATCAGTATTACACAATACACAACCAAACAAACCAATGTGAAGGACATTCAGGATAAGGCAGTAGCCATACTTGGAATAAAAGCAATCATAACGGTGAATACGGGTCAGGGCTTCTGATAAAAATCATCAATAAATCAAACCAAATACATCAAGAGATCAAATATAAATAGTATTGACATTTCTCAACCTGAAAATAAGCAGGTTTTACGAAGTGGCTAACCGCAAAGTTCAAGCAATCAGGTTGCTGGCGACAAAGAGGCTAACACACTTAAATCAACCGCATCCAACTTCGAATCGGGAGAAAATAACAGTAGAGAAACTCATACGCAGGTCTCACGTAGAAAACAAATCATTTCTACAGCACACATTGGTGCCAAATGTCGAAATCTGGAGATATAATAATTATATTGTTCAATTGAAATTCATTTCGAAATGTGAGTGGATCATGATTAGTTCTTAGACAAGTAAACGAGGGACTACGCGTGTGTATTGTGTGTTGCATCATAGGGTATCGCTTTGTGGAACACCGTCTGATTAAGACTAAGGCACGCAATAAGGCTAGATTAAGGAGATAAGGATGCCACCTCGTATATGTTCATGAGAGATAAAGCAACATCGGCGCGATGATAGATGGCTACGCTCGGAGTTGCGTAATCGTGTTGGAAGTATTGCTAGCTGAATAACATATTTATCAGTCACTTTTCAAAGCAAAATACAGTTGCTGTTTGTGTTTACTTTTATAATAGCCTACTAGCTGAAGGTAGCTATAGATAGATACCAGGCAAAATTGAATGCATTAAAATCTATTTGCATATGGAAATAAGACGTATACTGAATAATATAATTAAAACAAATATATATATGTGTTAAAATCACCACACAAATATAAAACTGCAACCAAGGTCACTTACTTAAAATACTGGTGTTTTGTTTTATTTAAAATATATATACGAAAGTTGTCGACGTTAGGCTCTTGAATGAGAAGGATGTGATAGGGATTCGTGATCATGCCAGTTGCAATATTCTGGCGAAATGTCGAGCAATGGGTGCACCAGTATACTCACACAAGCGGCGGAATATCCCGAAAGACAACACATATATATATATTATGAATGAAACACTTTAAAAAATATATAGGCTACAATTAAAAACTGGAAATAAAAAACGTAAGTCGACTCAATTGTTGGATCACCTAAAAGTATGAAAATCAACAATACGATCTTCGTAACAGTTTGCGCAATAACGGCTACTGCAGGAGCTGAATTGTGAATTGAGTGGGTCAGCAACAACGTTTCTCATTCACAAAACAAACAAACAAAACGAAAAAAAACGTAAAAACGTTGAACGTTTTACAACAGTCACGAAGATGGTGTTTTGTAGCTGTCAACAGTAACACGATGAAACATATATGAGGCAGTAGGCAGGCAGCATCTTTATGTTCGTGCACCTGATTTCACGTGTGGAGGAACGCTCGCACGCGCGCCTAGGGTTGCCAACCACTCATCTCGTTGTTGGGACAAACACACGCACGCAATATATCATGCATGGGGTCTACGCAACACGCATGTCTTAAAAACACACGGCGTATATTTACCTTGCAATGAGAGTGTGCACCACTATGGTTTGTAAACGGATTGATTTTGACAATCGCTCACTTGTCGATGGTGTTCGAAGCCTACAGGGTTGGTTTATAGTCACTTTAAATTAAAGTCCCCCACTGCAAATCAGTTTAATTACTGAGTGGGTAGACTCTAAATGTGAATTTATTTATTTATTTTTTATTTATTTTGCCACAGATAACAAATTAACTACGTAGTTAATTTGTTATCTGTGGTTTTGCCATTTAACAGCTTATAATTAGCAAAAAGTATGTTATTCAATAATATAAATAGTGTGGCACGAATATTGGCTTTGAAAGAAATTAATTAATTAATTAATTAATTACAGACAAGCTTAGAACTAACCAAAACATTTTAAAATATACATATTTGTTCAGCTGAATTACGTAGTATGGGTTTAAATTCAATAGCACGTCTGTGAACTTCCTCCAAGTTGCTGTTCAACTGTACACGAGTATTTTAGAGAATATCAATGTTCAACGTTCAATGTTCAATGTTCAATGTGTCGTAGTTGTTCTGAATCAGCCTTGTGAATTCTGACATTTGTCCGCAGGTGTTCGCACTGTCCAATCACTGATTCATATGTTTCGTATTAGAAATATCGATCTTTGATTGGTTATCGCTCACTCGTCAATGGTGTTTGGAACCTACAGGATTGGTTTAGTCACTTTCAAATTTCAATTAAAGTCCCCCACTGCAAATCAGTTTCATTACTGAGTGGGTAGACTCTAAATGTGAATTTATTTATGTACCTACTTATTTTATTTAATGCGACTTCTATTGCAGCGGCATTTTTTTCTACATTTCCACGTTCGTATTGGTGGGAGAAT
The DNA here is from genome assembly GCA_945910005.1 of Isoperla grammatica. Lineage (NCBI taxonomy): Eukaryota > Metazoa > Arthropoda > Insecta > Plecoptera > Perlodidae > Isoperla > Isoperla grammatica. The sequence goes on from OX246741.1 coordinate 35,658,854, forward strand.
GGGTATCCTTCGTGCAATAATTAGATATTTTCTATCAAATCCTTCTATCACAATTATGTTATTAATATAACAAAAAAACGTAAAATACATTCGATTCGCCCCAACAAACCGAATCATCAAATTTCATTCCTCCAATTCTCAATCTTAGCCGTTCAGAAATATTGCTCTACACCTAACTTACCCTGTATTCAGAAGGTATTTCAGAAGTAAAATGTACTATCGGTACATATACATTGTGCTAGTTAGAAGAAGAATAAAGTGTAAGTCAAATCATCAATGTATCGTTCTAAAATATCAAGTGTGCCAATTATTGACAAAGAACCTGCCAATTGGAAAGTCTGATACTGATCACTGTGGTGTGTATGTACGATTGAATATATAAACAAACGGGCGAGGTGAGGTGAGGTGTGGCTACGTGAAGGCCGTTCGCCCATTCAGACCCACAAACACACAACACAACCGTGCCAGAAGCCCGAGTAGACATATGTCCGTGTCGTGTTATATTGCACTTAATTTACACGGATCAAAACAATCATAGGACTTTCGATACCGGTTATATTATTTTATAGTCGCTACCTCGTGCAGACTACGGCAGGTTCCCCACACATGGACACATTGCGTGCCTGCTTCTGCTTGTGCTCTAATGAGTTATGTAACGACGAGCGCTATCAGGCTATCAGGAAGGCCGGTGGCTACAGAGGAGAGGTACCGGCCTATACAGTTCTGCAAGAGAAAGGCGGATGATACTCATATTAATAAACAATGCGCGAAATAAATTGAAAATTATGTGTGACGCAATAAAGGATTGTCGTTGGTTGCACAATCGATCAAGTATACATAAATGTTTGTAATTATGGAAAAAGTGATAGTCTATTAATTCAAGTCATCAAAATTGGTCGAAAATGCTATGTTGTGTAAAATAAATAAATAAATAAATTCACATTTAGTCTACCCACTAAGTAACGAAACTGATTTGCAATGGGGGACTTTAATTTAAAGCGACTAAACCAACCCTGTAGGCTATTTATTTAATTCAAAAGTCATCAAAATTGATCAAAAATGAAATTTTGTATATTAGTAAATTCTCACCAAAATTCCTCATTTAAAAAAAATGTTATACAGCGATTTGGAAAAATTATCCGCGGGAAATTGTTACATTCTTTAGTATATACCTATCAGGATTGCAAGTACTTCAAATAGAGTTATGTGAAATATTATACATATTATGATCTTTAGTCTAAACACAGGGTATTTTAGATTAAAAAATGGGCCGTAATCATTATGTAAACTATTTATACGACCATTAGAGTATGGACTAATTAATTGTCAAACTAATTGACTATTATACTTTCCTTGTAACAATTTGTTTCCTGTAATTTAATTTCCTGGGCGAATGTGTTGAAGTCGAATAAGAGCGAAATGTTGTTGTTGTTGGTTATAGTTGCGGAAGAAACATCCGAAAGTTATTAAAGTCTTGAACCGTTTATAAAATATGCTAAAAGCCATTGTCTAACTAATAATTGCTGTCTAATTGCAAGTAAATACTAAATGTTCTGGAATAATAACGAAGATAACTAGCAATTTGTAGCTAACAGTTATGAGAGAAGAGAGTACAGGATACACACAAATTAACACGTTCACAATGAACATGCAGTCACAGAAATCAATGATTGTCATACAATAACACCAATTCTTGCTTATGTGAATACTTTTCTCTGTAAATAACTCCCAGTAATCACTTATCAGTGATATTTGGGCTCTATCATATTTTGGACACACTTGTAATAATATAGGCATACTCCTCTGCAAGACTATCCGTGACAATATCAAACTTCTGTCATTACTAAAACACCCTGAAATTCTACATGCGTAATGGACTGAGTTACAACAAAAAAAAATTATTGCAACATGTCTATGTAGTTTTTGAAGAGTAACGTTAATAAGACCTTGAGGTCTCATTATGAACTGCAATACACTTATGATGTTTAGTTTAGTAGGCTGCTGCCTGGAGTAAGGGAAGGGATCTACAAGAGTACAGTTATATCCAAGTCTAAACAGCAGTTGGATGTGTATGCAATTTTCATGTCGTCTTGTTTACCGTGAAATGAACGTAAACACACAGTCATGGTAACATTTCTTGTGAGCAAATAATTGTTCAGCTACGCGTCGACTGACATCACTCCAGTGGCGGCTCGTGAAATATTTTGTACGGAACGTTACTTACGTTATACATATACAAAGAAAGCCCTCGCCATACATACCTTGCCTGCCAAGCACTTAACGCAGAATTTGTAAATTATTGATTTGAAAATGTAATAGGAAAAGTGCATATATAGTAATAATAAATACGCGTTACATGCAATGTGCTATATCAGCTCTTCCTGTTTTTCTCACACACATTTAAAGGCAATATTTACTGTAATTCTTAGCCCTGGACTAGCGATATACGGCAAACAATTTTTTTATGTTTATATTCGTAGAAAAACACTTTCCTAACAGAAAAAAACTAGTTTCTAGCAATGTTTGCATAACTTAGCAACCAAGTTAAGGTTATGAGTGTAAAATTTAATAAACATGTTCTCTCTTTAAATGCATAAAAAAACGTCAACAACATCATGCTGAGAACGTGTTACACTATTTTTTCTACCAAATACTCGGTTGACATAATCTTCATTCATAACGCTTAGCAAAGCTGAAAACAACTTTCATAAAACGCCAACCGAAGTGGCTTCTGAAAGCAATGAAGGCACCAAGGCTGGTGCATGGCCTAACCTTTTAGAGTGTTGTGACTAATAAACGCGAGGAGCTCATACTTATCACGTCCACACAGGTCAGACCAGCAAGTTGTTTCGACATACGACCCCGCTAGTAGCAAGTACGTGTTGGCCCGTCTTGATTGCTTTGCTTGATATCTTTAAAACGCTTCAAGAAATTTAAAAAATAAATTGAAAATGGTAAATTGATAGGTTTTGAAATATTCTTAAAAGCCTTTATCATAACGGCTTATTATTTCTCTCTACAAACCAAGTATTTATGGACTGTCCACCAAACTCTATTAAAAATTGTTTTACAATGTTTAATTACAAAAAAACAATCATTTACCCATGCATTGCATCTGTCTGGAAAGAAATGCCTTCAAAATCATTCGAGTATGCAGATTTAGTAGCAGTTACATCAGACAAACCTAACCCATTCAATTGATCGCATTAATTGCCAGTTCGAGCGGCAAATGTTTCGGCAAAATGGATGTGATGAAAATGCATAGGAAGAAAATGCCTTCAAAAGTCACTCGAGTATGCAGATTTAGTATAGCAGTTACATCAGAACCCATTCAATTGCATACATTAATTGCCAGTTGAACTGCAAATGTTTCGGCACAAAATGGATCTGAAGAAAGAGATAAGTGCACACAAAAAGAAATGCCTTCTTCAAAGTCACTCGAGTATGGCGATCTGGTAGTTGTTACATCAGATGAACCCATCCCATTCAATTGCACGCATTAATTGCCAGCAGTTGAGCGGCAAACGATTCGGATGAGCCAACTTACCGCACAGATCTGAGTAACGAGAGTGCTAGACCAACAGGTAGCAGTGAAAGTGGTGGGTTTCCGGCCATTGAGGAGTCCGGCAGACGGCGGAAGCGAAGCTCTATGGTAACAAGTGGAGGTCACGGGATGCCGGCCTATCTTCCTCGGAACAATGCCGACATTATGAAACATGTTCAACATCGGAGATGCAATCGTGAACGTGATCGAGATTTTAAGAACAGTTCGTTCGGAAACGGATGGAGATGATTGTAAAATTTGAAATTGCGGTTCTCTTATAGGATAGATAATAATGATAATGTGTGCTGATCGGTTCTGTGGCCGGGTTATAAAATAGATGCCGGTTCATACGGATAACTGAAGGACACTGTCTGTCGCTTCAGAGAAAGGCCTGAGTCTCCGGAGTAGAAATGTTGACTTTATTCATGTATTCACACTACTTAATATCGATGATCTTATCGACCACAAATTGCAAGAAGGTCGATACAGGTCGATAGACACGAACTATTTGAATTGTTACATTTTCAAATTGAAGTTTTGAACGACTGAATTAAAACTGTACGTGTGAAACGTACGTTGCGCCCATTCAATTTGAGTGGATGTTTCGTTTACGCAGAGCCTTTACAGTTTACAATAGCAATCCGAGTGACCAAATTGTGGTTTGTCTCATTACGGGGAACCTTTACAGTTTACAATAGCAATCATAGGCGCCGACTTGTTAACATTTCAGGGGGGGCTCAGAAAGGACTCGCATAAAAACCAGGGTTACCATATTTCAAAATTCATATTAATATTATCATAATTCATATTCATATTATCTTTCGAGGAGAAAAAACACGGGTGGTTTGGAGGGCATAGGCCCCCAATAAAAGCGCCGCAGGCAAAATTTATAAAAATCAGGCCTTTAGAGCGCGTTCTGAGCGTTTCAGAAAAAAATACCGCACTGAATGCAATACCAAAATACTGTCGTTTTTGTAGTGCAAAAACCAAAAAACCACCAGCAAAAATTAGAACGATGACGAGAATTATTTAGTAATTAATTTTGGGGCTTAGGAAGTTGGGAGTAAGTAATTGGGATTCTACAAGATAATGCTTGCCTTCAATATCAGTTTTTTAAATACTTGAACCTAATTTTCTTTTGGATTTTGATACCTAAGAACGTTCTCGACTGCAAGTATCTGATATTTCAAGCTAAAAATCACAATATTTTTTAAACTTAAATTCAGAAAAACAATAACAAAAGATTTAATTTAAATTGAGGGAATTATGACCTGATGACTAAATCGTTTTTATTTATTTTTATTATTATTATAATGAACTTTTTCTTCAAACAAAAAGTACAAACTTCAAATCCCAGGGGGGGCTCAGCCCCCCCTGGGATTTGTCAGGGGGGGCGCTAGACCTCAAGCCCCCCCGTAGTCGGCGCCTATGATAGCAATCCGAGTGACCAAATTGTGCTATGTCGACCAATAGCATGTCAATATATAATATATATGTGTGTATCATGTGTTGGTGGCAACTTTGAAAGCACTCTTTGTTGGGCCAATTGCGTTTGCTAGTTTAGACTTAGTACAGGCTTATACTTGACTGATAATTGACATATAATTGGCTTATAACTGATCTGGCATAACATGACACGCTATATATACGTTTAAACAAAACAACAAGCTAGTTTCCTCTCAGAGTTATTGGTGGAAATGATAAAGATTCCCTCATGTTGAAATTATTTGCCCTTCAATTCAATGTTGTTTCTTTTGAATAATAAAAAGTGACTTGTGAAAGAAACACGTCCATTTCCATAAACAAAACGGAGATCACACCTCTGATCCCACTACCAAATAGTGAGACGAGATGCTATCATGATCGACAGAATATATTCACCATAAACCTTGTCATTATCCATGCGTTGGTAAACATTTACAGGCTACACTTTCATATTTCAAATGCTGGAAATGCAAAACTATGTAAAATAAAATAAAATTGCAAATATCCTTTGTAAGTTTATATATTATCTATGCACATACACACAAAACTACGTGCTGAAAGATGTTTTCCAAAGCACTCATGGGTGCACAATAGTGGATTAACAATTGCGAAACTAACATATGGCATTGTGGACTCAACTACGAGTACTGTGCTTTCATATTGATCTGGACGAGAAACGAATGAATGCTTTATTTCCAAACACAAACATAACAAGATATGAATATTGTAAACAAGGTGTTTGATATGATCGTTACACACACATTTGAGTGTGTTTTAGTAGGGTTTATGTAAAGAATTTATGAAAAAGAGAAAATAGAATTTATGAAATAACATCAGGATCTAGGATTACAGTGTAACAACTACATTAATAAGAATATGATTTTAATAGAAACTGAACTCTGGATTTACTCAGAGTGAAAAAGTCTTCATCATGAAAGTATTCATCAATTGAGTAGAATGTTTTTTTTTAGGAGTAGTCTTAATTTTGTGTTAAAACATATATCTATGCTGGTTATGTTTATTAATATTATTGGACGTTTGTTAACAAGTTGTACAAGCATGTACGATGAGGCTAATCGCGAGGTGACTTTACCCCCAGCCCTCGAGGTAAGACGTAGGAGTGGTACCGTGTATATCTCTCGAACCTGTAGAATGTTCGTTATGGCAACATCTTCCTGCGATCTACTGCACGACCATACGAGCTGTGGGTCACGACCAAATTGAGTTGCTAACAAGCGCACCAAAGAAAAGCTTTACCTCTACCTTATACGCACCAATCCGTGTTGGCGTGAATTGCTACTTTAAATTTCAAATTTGAGACTTTCTCTCGAACAATTTTTGTTTTTAAATCGAATGGAAAAAACGTTACCTGCTTTATTGCAGAAGACGGCAGCCTAGTTTGACGTTTTCTAAGTTCATAGATTAATTACATCAATTTTCAATTATACCAAAAACCTTGTTCTATAAATAAGTGTTTAGCTTTGTTGAGTGGCGCAGTCAAGTCAAAGCGTGTATTGGAACGAGCACCTGACCATAGGATGCGAATGATACTTGAAGACTACAATATAAGTGACTGGCCGAGGTATCGAGCCGATCTTCGGGAGTAGAACCAGGACACGAGCATCGCATTGACCAGCTCGAGGTGAAAAGTGATCCTCCACTGTTTTGCTTTATCTTCCGAATTAATTAATAAACATAATTTGTTCCAATTGGCATAGTTATGTTTCCAAATGTTCAAACTTATGATTAAATACTTTTGATTTTTTCCAGTGTGTTTACAATACTATATATATCATAATCATAAGTTTAAACATTTAGAAACATAACTAACTATGCCAACTGGAACAAATAATGTGTATTAATTAATTCGGAAGATATAAGCAAAACAGTGGAGGATCACTTTTTTTTTTTCAATATATACATCAGACATAATCAATCGGACACGTTATGGCAAAACCCATGCATATGCTGATGATACGCAAAAATATCACTCATTTCTTTTTGAAAATCACAATGAAGCAGTTAGGGAAATTAATTTAGAACTTAAAAATATTGAGGAAACATCTAAAAAACAATCACTTATTATTAACCCAAGCAAGTCAGCAGTCATTTACTTTGGTCAACCAAAAGGTCTTACAAAAGTACTGTCACAGACATGTGACCCAAACTTTCAGATATCAATAGGAGGAAAAATAATTCCAATAGCAGATGTATATAAAAATCTAGGATTATATCTAGACTCCGGACTAAGATTTAAAAAACATACAAATCTTCTTATCAAAGCATGTTATGGAAAACTACAACACCTTTACAAATTCCAACACATGTTGCCACAAGAAGTAAAACTGATGCTTGTAGACTCATTAGTACTATCAAAATTCGATTATGCGGATATTATCTATGGCCCATGTTTAGACGCTGTTGATAAACAAAGAATCCAAAGAGCACAAAATGCATGTGTGAGATTTTCTCTAAATATAAAAAAGTATGAACACATATCCCACCGATATAAAGAAATTGGTTGGTTAACCATGGAAAATAGAAGGAAATCTCACCTTGGGACACTTATCAACACAATCCTTACAAAGCAATCTCCACCCTATTTATATAATAAACTCATTAAAAGAAGCAGCAAGTTTCCAGCCAATACACGAAATGCATACAAACTAACGTTATATACTCATTCTACAACTATGTTCCAACGCTCTTTCACATATACCGCAATAAAGCTGTATAACTCTCTACCTAAGTTAATAATTACAGAACCCAAAAATGTATTCAAATTTAAAATAAAAAGGTTCTTACTGTCCTCACAGCCATAGTAGAAAGTAAATACATTGTTTGACTTGTTAAAGTTCTTCTAAATTAAGGCCTAGTTATTCTTATTCTTAATTATTTTTACTTATATTTATTTTTATCTATTCTTAATTTCAGCTTAAAGATGTTAATTTCTAATTCATAACTGTACGTGTTTTACTACATATTGTGCATAAATATTGTCTGTAACTGTACTCATTATAAATGTAGTGTTTAAGTTGTGCATAAATATTGTCTGTACTCATTGTAAATGTAGTGTACGGTTAAGTTGTGCATAAATATTTTTCTGTACTCATTGTAAATGTAGTGTATGGTTAAGTTGTAAAGAAGCTTTTAGCTTAACTTCGCCTAATAAAGACCATTTATTATTATTATTATTATTATTACTTTAAAAAAAAAGTTTGAATGAAGTATCTGAAATGTACACACAAATATAATGATAATTTCCACATCACTATAAAACAATGTGTTTATTTAACTGATTAACTTGAGATACAATCAGAACAAACTAGGATTAATCTCGGACTATGCTGTAGCCAAAAACGTCACTCAATTCATAGTTCCCACGTGACGTCACAGCGGCCATGATTGCGACACAATTGAGGAGGACCAATCCTAGATCATTAGCAAATACTATTTAAATTTAATAAATAAGCCTAATTTAGAATTTAAAAAGTAAACATAATTAATACAAAATAAAGGAAATACCACACATATAAATTTTATTTAAAAAGGCAGACTGGATTTTAAAGAATGAAGAGTTTATGTATTCTACCACAACCGCCTTCAACTGTTTCTCCGTGGCAACCTCAAAGTTTGATCACAAAATGTGGCCGCCACGCGCAAAGATGTGACGTACGTGCAACCTATGAATAAACTGTTGAAACTTAACTTCATTCCCGATTGCAGGTCTAACAAAATATGATAACATAGAAGGAAGAAACGAAAGTTGACGCTATTCAAAATACCACTTTATGCTTAAGTTGCCTCCCTACATTTATAGTGGAGCGTCTAGTTCCCATCTCCACACTCGCACATCCCGAGCGTTTAACCAAACAAAACCTGAATGTACCTTATTTTCTAAATACACTAAATTACTAATATTACCAGGAGTAAAACTAGGCAAGCAAGGTCTTCTCAGGGAAAAAATAACAAAGCGTGGCCTGCATTTCTTGCGGCTTCGAGTATAACAATTGTGTGATTAGGCCTTTTGATGAAAGTAGCTCGGCAGATGCTACTTATAACTTAACTCGGGAGGTAATGGGTTCGACTCTTACCATGTACAAAGATTGTCTTTATTATTTGCCCTAGAGAATGTCCACAGGTACATCCTTTACCGACCCTACTTTACACCATGGCGGCAACGCGGAGCAATAGGGCTGTATGTCACCGTACCCTGAGCAAGCCCCGATATCTGTTGGTTAAATGTTCTTTAAAATGAATTGAAATTGTCAAAGAGGAAAACAAAATAATAACATCATCCTCTGGAGACTTTAATGCTTTTTGTTGTGAATGTTTCTTCGTTCCAATTCATGTTTCTGTTTTACAAATGTTCTTTTTTAGAAAGGTGTATTGAAACAACACTACAAAAGTTAAAGAACATTTGAAAAAGGGAAATATTTATCGGAACGAAGAAACATTCATAAGAAAGAGTACTGAATTCTCAAGGAAATGACTTATTTTGGTTTGGTTTTGGAATTTTTTTTAAATTTGTAAATAAATTTTACCGAACATAAATCGGGGGTTGCTCAGGTAAAGGTAGCTGGACATAACCCCAGATAAGGGGTGTACGAACACGGGGACGTGCCCCTGACACCAGATAGAGTCTACGGCCGCTGCGCTAGCGAGAAGATGGCGGCAAACTCCGAGTAACGGACAATCTGGCAACATCGCGAGCCAATATGACGGAGACTCAAAGTCAACGCTCGTTTCGGTTCAAACATCAAACACTTTTTTCAGGAAAATAATTCTCCGAGAAAAGTGTTGGAACACCGCGCTAGAATACTCACGTACAGAAAGAAAGAAGTGAGTTTACAGTTTCCACCCAGGTAGCCAAGCTTTCGCTCCGTTTTGTGCACTTTCGGTCGTGGGACCAACCACAGCATTAAGTAACGAAAAACACAATTGTTTGGAACATTTAAAATAACAAGCATTGATAATGAGATTTTTGTTTTATCATAATTGTTAATTAAATTATTACCTCCTTAAAAAAGATCAAACATATTTGCATATGAACTTCGAAAGTTCAATAACATGTTATGTTTTGTGTTAGTATATAGTTAGACCCACTGGAAACTCATGCGTTGTGTCGCGCAAAATATATTGTATGCTATAGCTAGGGACAGGTTGAGTGTATATTACTATTACATGAAATGCTAGATCGTAAACTTATAAATTTGTTATCTTTTAAATTTAAAACAACTGTACGCTGATATTTTCTGTTTATAATTTTAAAATAAGAAGTTAAATTGAGAAAATATGGGTCTTCCGGTTTCGGGATATATTTTGGTGAAACTAAAATATATACGATTAAAAAATGTGGATACATATAGTATTCTGAGATGATTTTTTTCTTGTTTTGCTGACGCAATTTTAATAAACTTTGAATGCAGAACAGATATGTATATAAACGAGTTTTCTAAAGCTTCTCCCACCGGTAGTACAAGCAGTTTAGTGTGGGCGCCCGGAGTGCAAAAATAAATGTAAATATAGACATGCATTGCTATTATATATACACAGTTACACACACAATATTTGAACATATAGTTTTTCGGTAAATCAGCTGCACGTATGTTTCTGAGGCATCCGCCTTTTTATGAAGAAAATAATCAACTTCCAATATCTTCACACTCCAGGCATTTAAAGTAACTTTAAACGTGGATATGACTGTAATTTCCGTTTGGGATTCTATAGCAAAGCACTATAATTAAACTACTAATGAATGGCGGGCGAGTTATGGGATCTAACAGTGAATGTAACAAATTAGCTTTCACTGATTATCGTAAGCTGTTCTTGTTTTATATGGATTACGTGATGAACCAGATTCTAGCGGAGTTTTTGCGAGTCTATGACGCAATAGTGGATTCCATGGAGTCTGATTACAACGCAGGAACTGACTGATAACTATCTGTACGTCTGATGCGCTCGCTGGCCTGGCCGTATACTTGGGGAGTTTGTATACTGTGAACTCGGATATAAGATTCTTCAAAAATATGAGTAAGTTAGCATTATTATGTACCCTTTCGCACAGCACGACTGATAACTATCTGTACGTCTGTATGCGCTTGCTGGCCTGGCCGTATACTTGGGGAGTTTGTATAGGCCTACTGTGAACTAGGATATTAGATTCTTCCATTAGATTCTTCAAAAATATGAGTAAGTTAGCATTATTAGAGCCTTTAAATGGACAATAATGTACCCTTTCGCACAGCATGACCAGGCATATTGTGGCACAGTGATGTACGTTGAGATACTCCTAATATACGGTATACTTGCATGCACACATATAAACGGTAATGATAAACGGTATAAAAACAAAAAGATTTTCAAAATATTAAAATAATGCAAATTTTGAAATTAATTATTGAAAAAAATATCACTCGAATGACGGAATGAGAAATTTAAGGCACTCAAAACTAATTTTAAAAGCAACCCTTAATTTGATATCTTCAATGCAGCAGTAAGATAGCCCATCATTCTTTCTAAAAATATTTGCACAATATTACGCAAATTGCAAAATATGACGGTGCTCGCTCAATAACTACAGTAATTTTGCAATTAATTGAAATTTGCTTTTCAATGTTGTTGTGACGCCTCGTGAAGATACCCTGATCCACGCTCACCATGCACGATCGTCTTATACCCACTCTTAGTGTTGATTTAATCACGGGTAAGACAGAGCGATGATTAGTGATGACGTCATCGATATCCTCTCGCTGACAATCATGAGACAACTCGTATAAGAATAGACTTGACGCCGGCAAGATGGTTACATTGTGTCACTAGTGTTGCGCATCCTCACAAGGACAACACGTTCTTGTTGTGACAAGGTACCACGAAGTGAAGCTATGAGATACACATGAAAAATGCAATTATCGCATTATAACAAAACAACACTGCAAGCCAACGCATGACAATATTAATAACATGACGACAGGCTGGCTACCTTTACAAACAAAATGTAATCTCTTTTCTTTTTACATATAGATCGTGTTTATACTCTGAGCATTTTATGTTTGCTCTGCCTGATAATATTTCTAAGCTAAACGTTGAAATAACATGACTATAGACAGCTTTGCTATTAAAACATACTTTGCATGCGCGGTTTTGACGAAAGTGTATTAACCATCGGGAAAATATTGACAGAAAACGCAAAGGCTGTTGTGTTCCAAAGGACAGACAACTAAAACAGTTCGCTTGGCTGTAATGCAGCACTAACATTTACAAAAACACACAATTATACAGATGATGCACCCCCCCCCCCCCCCCCCCACACCGCACACATACACAAACAAATTATTATCACGTTTGTGTTTTGTATCCTTTTTACTGCTATAGATATCTATCTATACTCATACATTCATAGTTTTAAATAATCTAATCTTGTGTCTAAAGTGGCCATCACCCAAAGATTGGTACAGAGTTATGCGGAGAATTTCCTCCCCTTACCCCCACTTCCATCCACGCGCAGGCGAAGCGAGGAAACGAAAGATTTAATCTCTCTAATAGACCGGCGAACCTCACAGTGTTATGACAGGTAATTAAATATGTCAACTTTGAATAGAAATAAGTACCCGTGTTGTAATCACTTTAAATATTGATCTGATACTAATTGTGAGTATTTACTGTGAATCTTGAGAGGAAAACAATACAAATGCTATTTTGAATGAAAAAAATCGCGCTGTTTGTCAAGTGATGCCGTTGTCGTACAAGTTTGCCACGGCCGGGAATCGAACCCGGGTCTTTCGGCGTTACGAATTAACGGAAGACCCGGGTGCGATTCCCGGGTGGGGAAAACTTTGGGAACAAAAGAAAAACTTTGGGAACAAAAGCATCACTTGCCATCATTGCCCATAAAGCTGGCTTATATCTTTAAACCTGTGTAATCATACTTTCCAACTCATGGGTATGAGATTGTGATTTACTAAGACTGTTGTGTAGGCCTACAAACAGCGCGATTTTTTTCATTCAAAATAGCATTTGTATTGTTTTCCTCTCAAGATTCACAATAAATACTCACAATTAGTATCAGATCAATATTTAAAGTGATTACAACACGGGTACTTATTTCTATTCAAATTTGACATATTTAATTACCTGTCATAACACTGTGAGGTTCGCCGGTCTATTAGAGAGATTAAATCTTTCGTTTCCTCGCTTCGCCTGCGCATGGATGGAAGTGGGGGTAAGGGGAGGAAATTCTCCGCATAACTCTGTACCAATCTTTGGGTGATGGCCACTTTAGTAATGTTTTTACATGCAGCACACTTGTGCAAGTATCTTATCCTAATGCAAAGCTGTGTAAATGGCACAGTGTCGTATTATAGAAATATGTGATGGTAAATACAAAATTATGAACATATTGATTTATAGACTTACTTTTGGCAAAATAAAAAAAATGCAGTTTTAAATTTTAACCAAATTTAAAATGACAAGAGACGTACCAAACAAGAATCACGATATATGAACAAATTCAAGGCACCCATTTATATTTCTAGTAGTGTACGTGATACCCGAACTTTTAGCTCACGACTAATCATAAACGTAATTAAAACCGTATTTTACCGTATTTACTCTAATATAAGCCGCACAAAGAATTAACAATTGAAAGTGAAAACTGCAGTGCGACCTATAATCGCGTGCAACTTTTTGCAGGTTTTGTCAAAAAATATATTTAGATAGATACTAATGTCACTAAGATTTTACTTCACATTAACCGACACGGTTTGTTCACCCCTGACGCCGGAAAAAAACTCCATAGAAGTGAGTTATGTTCGCGAGTATGTGTACGAGTAAACAACTATGCAATTGTGTCGCCAGAGTGTGACTGTGCAGTGCAGCACTCTGTGAAGTTCAAGGCTACAATTACCACTGTCATTATTATAATATAGCTAGCCTTAACCTTGGTATAGTTGGTACACATAGTGTGGTAGCTTATACATCCTAGAAATAACTATAGGATGGTTGCATTGTATGTATTTTTAGCGCATACTATTGTTACAACAATACAGACCTAAATAGAATAAAAAGTGAAGTGCATTTTTACCTGCTCAGTTATAACGAAATGATTTTCAGAAGGGAACATTTAAAAAAAAAAACATAAATTCACATTTAGAGTCCATACCCACTCAGTAACGAAACTGATTGTCAGTGGGGGACTTTAATTAAAGCGACTAAACCAACCCTGTACAATTTATTATATTGTTATATCTTGGTGGTATACGGCACCCAAATCAACATTTTCACGTGTTATACCGATGAAGTTCAGTAAATCCCACAAGTTAAACAACAGTCCGAACCGGAACTCAAAACCTTCTGCAATGAAAGCAGTATTAAGCCCACAACACCAACGAGCTACACAAGAATTAGGCCCAGTCGACTCTAAACATGTGCATTGTACTGTGCATGTGTACATGCGTCGTGTGTGCCTATACTGCCCACGTGTGTTAAATCTCTCTTATTGAGCAGGCAGGACCGAGATGAGACCTTTCATTGCTAATTAGCGCTTCTAGCCGATTGTTATGCTAATCGTCCAAAGTGGCCAGAGAAGGCGCGCGCGCTCCCACATGCGGGAGAAATTCTATAGACAACCAAGTTGTACAATGTACATTTCAGAAGGAGAGTCATTGAGCAATTTCAATTGGATGTACATACTACTGTACTGTACACTGTACTGTAATGTACTGTAGTGTATGTATTGGATGTATAATTATAGCGATGGAATTTTGAGTTATATTTGGGATCTGCAATCTGCATATCTATAAGAGTACGTATTCCTAGATCCGAATCAAAAATTTGTCCCATGACCAAAAAGCTCAAGAACTCAAAAACGTGTTTAGTATCGTTGGAGTGGTGACCATAGATGTCAATCGTCCCATTTCTTCTGCAAAACATTCATCTTTAACGCTTCAACAATCTTATCATTTTTAGATTTCTAACAAAAATCATTTAGGGTCACTTTTTCAAGCTGTGCATCATCCTTCCTACTTGGCGCTCGGAGATTCCGGTGACAAATTTGGACGCCTTTAACCTTCGCAGTGAACGGAAAGTAAGGAGCCCTCATTGCCGGCGTGGTTCTTGATCTGGGACGAACTTTAGTGTATAGCTAACGGATAGTTTATATTTGTGACTGTATTATATATCGTGATTAAAATATAGGCACTGTTGTTTAGAATGATGTTCCAGACACGTAATCGAACGAAAGAACATTCAATAATATCAATATTACTTTCCTTCTCAAGTGAAACTTGTGTAGTACATCAATGAGACTCTTGGCAGGTCCACGTTTTCGGCCAACTGTCAAGTATGACCGTCGCACAGCCTTGTTAGCCAAAGGTTCGCACATTATGTACATTGGCTGGCAGTGGGTCGAGTGGGGACATTTTCTCTCCGTCTTGTTCGTCCGGTCGCGTACGAAACGAAAGTGAAGGCGAAAAACACGTGTTTTCTTTACGAATCGCCTGCATTCCGCTCGTATTTACGTTACGACAACCACTGTAGACGTGTTAAATTTCCCTTTCATGTTTTTCACTTAATTGCCACCTTCATTTGCACGTTTTTGTTTATTTGTAATTGTACAATTAAATGGAACAATTTATTTTTATGTTTGATTCTTGATTTGCTTGCTTCAAAATAGCCTACACGTATACGGTTTCATTATAAGGAAATAACTAAACACTTTCAATGTATAGTGGTACCACATGTGCACTGAAAGCGTTTTTAATTTTGAAAACTAAAACTAAAATTATTTTGCGAATGAAATAGAAAACAATAGGCCCAATTTAGTTAATGATAATTACCTAATAACTATGTAAAGGCTAACAGCACAATACCTGAAATACTCGTCTACATAATTAGATAAACGATCTCATCCATAATGAACTTAATTTCATTAAAAACAAGGAATCAGACACATATTCAATTATTTCCTCGTCTGATAACAGACACATTTTAAGTTCGTTTCTAAATTTGATGATCATATTTTTTCCATTATTTTAATTTTGTTGCAATGTACATTTGTTATTTTACAACAAAGGAGTAGTTGCCTCGGTAAACAGCACTTAATGGCAGATGATGTGTGACCCTCCTTTCCAGTGAGAATGAATTATTATATTTATGTTAGTACAACATAAGTGTATAACACCAATTTTGACAGAGTCGAACGTAATACAACCAAAACATAACAATAACACCCCGCAGCACGTTATTACTCCAGCCTAGTGCCAGTTTAATGGCGTCTCGGCAATATCGCAGCACAACAACGGCGTCACATAACGCGAATCACAGAGAGTTCGATTGATAATTATGCTGGACGTGCTACCAGCGTGCGGCACGTCTTATCGATGGCGTCAAGCCCAGCCAATGAAATATGAAAGTGCTAAACGCACGTGACAAGCATACGCGCACGTGACAGCGCGTGACAAGTGTGCGTGTGCCACCGTGGGCGAGGTGATCACGCGCGTGCGTCATGCGTTCGTGTGTGCGTCTGTTTGTTTGTTTGGCACAACAAGTAACAGAGGTGGGACTTTGTCGCCTCTCACGACAGGCAGAGCTATCCTGGATCCAAGCGCGAGGTAAGCTCGTTGTACGAGAACCAAAATCGCCATTATGGAACAAACTACGGAAATCGCGTTATTATGGACTTACTAATAGTGTGAAATTACACTAAAGGCCGGTCTTGCAATCTCATAATTTAGGAAAATTATTTGTAGCAATTAAGCTGTTTTGAGGATTTCAAGAGTGGTCGTTGACATGGAGAAAACAAGATATTCGACAAATAAGTAGTTATTAATTGGGACATTGTAAAGCCTAGACCTTAAAATATTTCCTTTGAAAATATAAATAGATTGTATAAAGGCAAATTCTTTTTACACGTTGTTATTTTGAGAACTATGCGATTTTTAACATTGTGAAAATGGGTTATTTATTATAGAGACGACCTGCCTGGATTTGTTCGACGAGACCCAGCCAGGGGGTTAACAGGACTTGCCCTGGATCTATTCTATACCGGGACAAAACGACCATTTCCTATTGTTTTTATTTAATTTAAGACCATTAGCGCTCAGTGAAAAAAAACGCTAGTAAACGATCAGTAGATTGTAATATGAGATCGATAAAATATATCATTACATGACAATTTCATGAACTCATGCTCCTTGCAAACGTATCAGTACGCTTAAACAAACAAAGCCAAAATGTACCTGAATCAATAAGTAAGCAATGCAAGTTTTTAAGAGAATTTACAGCACAAAAACCGCACTGAAGCACAAAATGATGCATGATGTTGTCATGCACAGTTATTGTGCGACAAAAAGGTGATGCTTTCGACCTCACTCATAGTTCATAAACAACAATGTAGTACAGAGAAGGTCTATACTTACAGACAAAAATACCATTGTAAACATCTGGCCATACAAGTAAACACGCTTTCTAAGACCAGATGCAGTTACATTTATGTGTGTAAATACGAGGATGGGTAGCATGTCAATATTTGAACATGGGTGTACCGTAAGACTATGATAAGAGTCGAGTACAAGACTTCAACGGCTACTTCCGTACTGTGTAAACCGTACACGATACTTTTCTGCATTGAACTAAATTTGCGTTTAAATTAATGTAGTGAGAAAAGCAACCTTTTCATAATTTATTCGTTTCACCAGAAACATAAATTGGTGAAAGTAGGCCTATGTATCCAAAATATACATCTTCGTCAACATCCACAACAACATGCAAGGAAATTTTTGATTTCAGAAATTAATTTATTTGATTACTGCAGGGCCTGTAGTTACAAAGTTTGGCGTCTTTTCTATCTTGCTAAAACGGTATATGACGTCAAGTTGCCAACGTTATCGTTATGTAAACAACATTATTTATGAATCGTATATTTCTTTCTTTAAAGGACACAATGTATTCACTGTCGGCTGTATATTGGGGACAAGCTAACAACAATAGCGCTGCTAAGCAAGCAAGCTCGTTAACTGCCTCATCGATGATTTACAATAAAAGCATATTGCAACAAATTCGAGCTAAACTACTCAATGCTATAATTCATTTTTTCCCCTAACAGAATGCATCAGGTTTATTGGTAGATACCAAATTCAAATGAGTTATTTAATAATGCATTTAAGTAATTACTGTAGTAATCCGGTACAAAACTCGCATTATGTTTAACCATTTGATTGTGAGAATTATTATTAATTTGCAAGTGGATAGTTCACGATTGTAATAAATTCCTCAATCTAAGAATACAATAATTATTACACAAGGAAAAAATTACAAAGGTGATTTGTTGCTGTTTCGAGGCAGTTCGTTTTTAAGTTTCTATTAAATAAAACCCTCTGACAAACAGCGATAAGTTAAAAAATGGGCATTGCTATTTCCACTTGGCATTTAATACGATGCAATTATATTACTGATGGGATGGCTTTATTCTAAGAACAAATTGCACATAATGATACATAATAATTGCATTTAAATTACACTTTTAGAACATATATTCTGAGATGATGTTATCATCTTACTGCACTTAGCCGTACTAACCTTCTGTAATTATAAGATTTAACTCGAGAAGCGAATGATTGCATGCATATAATGTAGAATGAAGTACGTAACCTCTAACCCGCTTACTCAATGGTTGTTAGTGGGATGGTTTGTTTGAATGAACGTGACTGCGGCTCTAGATGTATCGTGTGTATCCGTTGTTTACAAAATATGTTGTGTGCACAACTGACTACGTGATCCAAAGCTAGACAACTTGACACGTGGACACTGCCAACTCACAGCTCAAATACTGCTTTAGAACAGTGTTCCCAACGTAACTACAAAAAAAAAATGCTGACGAAATAGCCGAATACAATAATACCAACTTAATTTTCTACTTCTCTAGTTCTTCGTATATTGGATACCTGTAAATACCAAACACAGTGTGCGTGACTAATGAGGCTTGTGCACAACAATCTACTAAGCGGAATACCGCCAATGCAAATGTATGAAAGAACGCAAGAAATCTGTTAATTTTCGTAAGAACAAAAAAAAAAAAAAAAAACAGCTTGCATGAAAGGGGAGGCATTTTATGGATCTGACATCGCTATGAGATTACAGTCACGTTGGAATCGAGTGCAAGATTGGGTAAATCACATCACGCACACAGATAGCCCAAAATACAGCAATTCTAAACATTTACCGTTGAAATGATAATAATATGAGTAATACATGTTTCAACTGTACAGCAAATGTAGGGCAATGTTTCGTCGATGCCATGCAAATACTGGTCTTCGAACGGCAAGGAAGCTCATATTGATAACCTATAATTAGAGTACAGGGCCTACATGTCAAACCGATAGAGAATTTAGTTCAGCGGTAAGTCGCGAGACTCTAATCCGGGACGTCGCCGGTTCGATTCCGACCACTGGCAATCCTGACTGAAAGTTTTTCCGAGGTTTTCCTCAGTCGTAAAAGCGAATGCTGGGATTTGGTCCTACTAACAGCCCTCGGACGTTCCTTCCCAACTATCCAAAGACCCTAATACCTAGTTAGTCACCTGAAGAGGAGCACATCAGCTAAAACTGGTCTGCACCCTACAACGGGTATTCCTACGAAAGATTATTATTATTTTTACATACCAAAGCTCAGCTGTTTCACGTCATCGTATACATAGTCACGCAGGCTGTTTGATGTTGGTTGACCGAGAAGGAATGAATGAAGTTGTGGACACGCAGACACGCACACTTGCAAGCAGACTCGCTCAGTGGACCAAACCGTCTCGTGCGTTCGGTTCAGAGTGATACACGCGAAATAAAAGGAAATGATGCATTAGTACTTCTGACAGCCGGATGAGATCGGTGGACTTGTTTGTTTACCGCGTGCAATTATAGGATGACTATCAATGAGTTTCAATTCGTACTTGGTTCCAGGAAAAATTTGACGTGTTCTACATTCCTTTCCTCTAGTGGAATGTGTTTATTGGCGTCTATCAGATGATATATCAGGCTTAAAGTTTGTGATAGCATTGTTATGGAATGAGTGGAATGTTATAATGCAACTAATATTCTCCAAATAACGTACAATAACGCCCGTCCTTAGCGAGTAGACCCCCACACTTCGACAGAATAGCCACATTATGGTTGTTTTTGTTTTTTTTTGTTTTAGGCCCCTACCTTGCGAAACTTCCGACTTCTATCGGTTAAAATTGTCCAAAAGTGAACCAAAGTAATATGTCATCCCCTCAGGAATGTTACGCTCTTTCTTATAGGCCTAAATGTTTCTCTTTTCCAATAAATGTTTCCCGTTTTTCAAAATAACCATCTTTAATAGGCAACACGCGTACGATTTTTTTTGTTAAACCAAACACTTAGTTAATA
The DNA here is from genome assembly GCA_945910005.1 of Isoperla grammatica. Taxonomy (NCBI): domain Eukaryota; kingdom Metazoa; phylum Arthropoda; class Insecta; order Plecoptera; family Perlodidae; genus Isoperla; species Isoperla grammatica. The sequence continues at coordinate 35,679,278 of OX246741.1, forward strand.
GTATAAGATACAAAAAGTATATTAATGCAAGTCCCACGTAAAAAAGAAATTTGTAAATAGGTTTAATGTGGTCGCATTTATTGAAGTTTAAACTGGGGATCTGAAACGCGTACAGCTGGCTGTGACGCAATGGTTCTGTAGACGTGGCAGAACAGACCAATCGCTGAGGCGGTGAGCGAACGCAGAACAAAACTATGACGTCAAATCCACTCTACATGGCGGCGGCTCGTTTTTCGCGCCCTTTTATTTGTCGTTACTAAACCAATTATTTTGAGGCACAGACTGATCCGTTTTTCAAAATTCAAAGACACAAAAATATTAAATGAGAGACAAGGTATTTAAAAATCGATTAAAATTTTCATCCGCGTGTTCCCTATTGTGAAATGTGTGTTGGATTGCAACAACACGTACTACGAAAGTTAAAAAAGGTACGATAAATGTTTTTAATTGAACTCGGACTTTATAAAATAACGCCAAGTATAAGTGACTAGCGCCACACATATAAGATGCAGCGTATCGTGAGCCACATTGGATTAGAATGGGTATTGCCTATAGTGCGTGTGTTGGTAAAGCAGCTCACCTACTTCTCCCACAGTGTCCAACGACGAGGGCTGCTGTGTTAGTGACACATACCTGGAACAGAGGAAGATAATTAGCATCATCACATTAACTTCCTGCCTGACATCGTATAACACAAACATTCTGTTCACCTTCAATAGATTCAGAACGATCGTCACAAATAAATTGAAAACATTTGTATTTAATAACGTCAAAGCAAAGCGGAAACTGAAAAAATATGTTTGAATATTTTGGATCCGAAACAACGTTTCGTCATAGCATGACCAACCAGTGAGCCACAACTTCAATTATACCTGTGGCTGGTTGGTTACATAGTATAGTGGACCCAGGAACTCAGACCATGGACCCAAGACTACCTTACATATGCTTTCGTCACAGGCGAGGCACTCGTAGCCAACCAGCGAACCGCCCGAGACACGTACCAGTTCAAAAACCGATCGCTGATTGGCTACGAACCCGTCGCCTGTGACGAAAGCATGTGTAAGGTAGTCTTGGGATAAGTAACTTGTTTATGATGAACGCATCGACAAGGTTAACATTATCCAGTCTGTATAGCGTCGTGTGGGTGTTTGTCGGGCACTGAGCTCAGCTCACGGTAAGACTATCCACCTGAACTGAAAGGTAAACAAGATTCTGCGGGTAATTATTTGCACATTACGCACTGAAAAGGTTGACCTGAATGACCTTATGAAGCAATGCCTTGTGCAACGGTTGCCATGCGCGACGGACCGTCTTACCATTCACAACGAGCGACATTTCTGTCGGACTTTGTTATCTTCGCTCTAATTGAACGCGATTTACATTTGTCACAACACGTTTTGACTATTAATTCAGCGCAGTTTACTCAGTTATCGGTAGCATAAACAATTATAGCTTTAGTATGAATTACGAACTTGGTTTAATTTCAACAATACATATGTACGTCATCACATTCAGATTATCGGTATTTTGAAGAACGATCCTAAATTTAAAATACATATATATGACCTAAACGATGGTGAATTATATGGCATGTCTGTCTAGGACAGGTTGGCTAATAAAATATATAAATCACATGTGTAATAAAACAGCGCTAATTTGCGATAAATTAAAGCAGAATGCAGTCCGCTATCTTGAGTCGTGCAACGTGTTTTACTGGAGCAGATGCGAGTTAAACGGTATTTCGTGATAGAATTTTGTTCAAGGCTAAAAGCAATCGCATTCGCATTGAACGTGTCTAGGAAAAATAAGAGAAAACCATTATTATTTTTACCTCATGTTATTTCCAAGAATTTTGGCATGAGCTGTCATGAGGCATGTTTCGGACATGGTACAAACCTAGAGGAACGTTGTTGAAAATGAAAACGAATATATGCATGCACATTGACAGACCCGTGCAGCACGTCTAAAGTAATTATCTTGTGTTGTTATTATTTAACTGTCTAAAAATAGTATCCATGGTGAAGGTGCAACCTGGGGCCCAGTTGATATGTGCGGCGGCCCAAAGTGGCAACTTTCACGTATTTATGGAAACAAAATTGTGACTGACTAAAATGATCTTGGATCACTAACTCAAGAACTGGGTTGGTCCGCGACAGGTACATGATAATAATTGAATGTGTAATCTACAGATCTCTTCCTTGATATCAATAAAAAAAAATCAACATATCGGTAAAGCTCGTCTGTAAAACGTCAGACTTATATCCTATACACTGCAGTAAGTGCGGCCCAGTTAAAGTAAATATAATTTCAAAATGTCTCAGACACGAAAAGGTTGCACGGCCCTGGTGTAGACTGGTGACAGCCGTTGTACAGTGTACGCGTATTAGCCAACGGACGCGCGTCACGCACGACGCAATCAACGCGTGCTCCACATTTCACGCACGTTCACGCATTCGCCCAAGATATATACGCGGCACTAGAGAAAGCTCGACAAATAACACAAGTGCGCGCGTGAAAGCCAACTAAAGCCAATATTTCATTAATAATCTCATTTTATTTTGAACTGTTTCTCTGTAAAAAAAAAAAAAAGCGTTTTTCCTCTGTAATCTCCTCTTTATCAATAATTCCCCAATATTCCCGGTTGTGTTCCCGGATCCCCACGTTCCTTGATCTCTTCACTCGATATAATGGCGGATTATGGACCCCAGATTGTAGATCTTGCTAATCATCACTTACCCAGGCAATCTCCAAGAAGTTACTTATTTTGTTTCACGCCTGGAAAGGAATGCAGATATGCAGATGGTTGTATCAAAACAAATCAACACGAGACAACTGCACCAATGACGTTCCAATACATCCTGCTATTGTTATCGGCACAATTGACTGTAAAGTAGTTATTATATATTAACGACGTCTGCATATTCACAACGCAATCAACATCACATTAGAAACATGTTATTCGAAGTGTAATGATTTCCTAAATCCCTCAACACGACTGGAAATACCACGAAACAATTTTATTTGCAAACCCCAACCAGACTCCGGAGCCAATATGAGTATGACCACATCCATATTATTATGTATGTGGTCCGTCTAACCTCATCCACACTACGGTAACACTACTGTAATAGCTGTATAGAGCTCATGCAATCAGTTCTACTCTAGTTTAGTTGCATTGTCGCTCTTGCCGATGTCTGGAATCAGACATGCACCAATAGGTTTCCACCGTGAGATACATAGAGGGCTCTTCCGCTTCACTTTAATTGGTGTACTGACTGGAATTCAAAGTACTTGCAATATAATTGGATTCATTACAAATATTGATTAGTGGACCTTCCACTTCACTGAAGTTGATGTACAGACAATGAAAATGCTGGCAATAGAATTGGATTCAATGTAAACGTTAATTCGTGCACACATTTAAGAAAATAATACCCGGTCTTATGACAAATACATAAATAAATTAATGAAGAATAATCTTAAAACAATTTCTAAACGTAACAAAGTCTATATAGTATATGCTTCCGCTTAGAAGCAAAAACCCAACCCTCTCTCACAAATACAAATAAAAGGAAATAACCAATACAAATATGTTAACATTCGTTTTGGTAGTTTAAAGCAAAACTTTGCCTTCCACCTAATAATTGAAAACTCTGCTAATTTGCTAAATACAATTAGAGGCTTTTAAATCAATTCAGCTGACCGCCCAACATATTTATTTGTAACTCATAAGATCGGGCCTGAGTATGTTTTCCACTATGATGTGAGTTTGTTTTGCGACTTTTGAGATCGCACTTGTAAATGCATGTTAAACCGAACCGAACCGAACTGAATCGAAGTGCAATGAACTATGCCTGCGATTTGTTGTGGTACTGTTTTGCATATATATTTGTGTATTCAGCCTGTAATCAACGTGTACCGAGTCTGAATTCGCACGGAGGTGGAGCCCAGCCCACCAAGCGGCAGACTGGATATACAGCTATTAGGCGGATTCCAGAATTCAATTCATACACTCGACGCAATTTCAAATTCATGTCAATATCATTATTATCCATGTGCCACAAATCAACTATCTTTCTTGACTTGTTATACAGTGGGTACGATTCTCAGTCACGGTCAATTTTGTAATTAATTGTTTTCATACATTACAAATGCATTACTATATTATAATGCTTGTTATACACCTGATTGTGGTGGAATGGAACGACTGGTTCTGAGCACTTTCAGTCTATTATACTTTAACAGTGACCGTTGGATAGGAATATTACTTCATTCAAACAGTTTCAATTATAAATATAAAAATGCACATGTTGATTTCTGAATAAATCAAGCACCCTATGATGCCACTGCACACAGTATTGTCGGTCTGAGCTCGTGCGTGCGTATTGCTTACTGTGACGGGGGTTGTACTGTATCACCCTCACCCCATGCTACCGAACTCACCAATAAATTACCGTAACAGGTGTTTTTGTACGGGACATTTGCACACGTTACGATATTTACATATTTTAGAGACACCGGCGTGGGAACTGGCCTATGATAGTACGATCTCATGTGGTATTATAACGGTCGTGCACCATGTTAAGTTATAAAACAAGCGAGGGTGCAGCAGCGGTTGCAAATCCATACCGCAGGCAAAACAGACAATAAATCTACTCGTATATTGAATATTGGGGGACGCGTTCATTTTCCAAGTTGGTAAAATTTCAATGTATCGGGGCAGTGAACTAAAGCCTCATTCACACGACTGATCTGCGTTGCCTAATCAGATTGGTGCTCGATCTGAGGAGTGGTTGATGGGTAAGATTTGCGCATGTTTTACTAGTAATCTAACTAACGTATAAACTCGGTTCAGGGTTAAGAAACAAAGTGAATAGGCCGGGTCTATTGTTTCAGACCCAAACATATGTTTACACTTTGTTAGAGAGGCATTTGAATAACAGGTTCGATATCTCAAGCCTGACCCAACTTTAGTTGACATCTTTTCGAGTAGTCGGTTTCGTATAACTTCATCGTGATTGGGTTCGGTCTCCGTAAGGCATACCACCGAATTAAGCCCACTGTGTACACCTATTGTCAAACGAAAATACCGTAACATGAATATGCAAAATACCTGGTATACGTGATCGTAAACATTTACATTATTTCCTCTATAAGGAAGTATGAATAATGAAAACAGATTGTTTCGGTTCCGGTTCAACGTATTTCATTGAAAAGACTGCGTACAAGTAGGTGATGACGTGACGAAAGAGAACGACACCGTCAGCGCGCTCGCGTGGCCAACACTCGTACTCGTACACGACCATTGTGTCAGACGACCACGGTTTCGAGCAATTTGCATTACCAACATTCCGGAAGAAGATTTGTGTGAATTTTGAGTAGTGATCTTATCCCCATCTTATCTCATTCCCACAACAGAGACGCAACAGTGACACCTGCAAATTGACGTATTTTAATGTGAAATCAACTTTACAGGCAAAACTTATGCAAGTGTGTTTTTTTTCATATATATCACTCGATATTGTCGCAACTATTGCACAGAGAGAGACAGTCAACTTTCTTTCAGCTTGGCGTCCAAGGCTATATTTACTAGAACTAATGTACGAATTGCATGATAAGTCATTATCTTCAAGCTATTGTGATGATGACGATGCGATGGTGGGTGGGTATGTTACGTATGTTGATGTTGATACTATTAAATGCATTCTCATGGAAAAAGAGTTCATTCTTCGTTTCTATACATGGCTGTACAATGTTGCGATAGGCACTTTGCACACATGTATTGCTCTCATTACACCTGAAGATACAACGCAACATTTTTTTACAAACATAAAATACATAATCACTAAACTCCTTGTCAAACATTTGAAGGTTTCATGAAGTTTTTATTTCGCAAAGTTATCGACGAGTGATGAATTTGATGTCTCTGATTCCTCTCCCTTGCTTGACAAGGTCATCAAATTACTTGTACTAGAATGTTGAAACATTGGTATTTATTTTCCATTCACTTATAAAACTAGAATTTTAATCGTATGTATGTTAAGAGAATCGCATTTCCTTCAAAACCATAAAGAGTACTAGTTTTATTTTATCATTGCTCTGTTCAAGTTAGTAAAGTAGACACGTTTTAGATTGCAAACTATCGTCCCACGCTACAAGTGTTTGGATTCAATTAACCATAGAGCGCAGATGAGGAGGCAATGTATTACACCCATTTGCAACCACAAATAGCATTTCCCACAGATAACATTGGTCATAGGTAGCCATAGCCTACAGTTTTAGTTTAGTTGTATTTATTTAGTTGTATTTATTTAGTGGTACTATAAAGCCCGAGACAATTTGGTATCAGAAACATTCGTACACACACGACATTTTCCGTCGATTAATTGGTATGATAATCGATAATATATATACGTATGTGTTGATATCACGATCATAACATTATACTTTATTTGTGTTTAATAAGTATACAATGTGACTTTACCTCGTCTCATGGTGTTTTATCACGTTATTTACGCCTCACGTAATACGTAGTTGCGAAATAAAAGCCGCAATTGAGCGTGGACGCATGTTTGAAGAGCTAAACGTGGATGCGAAGGGTAACAGACCATGAACCTACATCAAGTCAGCTGCTGCACAGGCTCAGCACACACACACTCGCACACTACGTTTGGGCAGCTGACGTTTGCGATTACAACTGTTATTAATTAGCATTCAAAATAGCTAAACATCAGGGCCGTGACTATATACTATAGGGTATAATTTAATCAACCGGGTATGATTGGGTAAAATATCAATAGAGGGTCTGGGGGGAGGCCCCCCAGCCAATGCGGGTGGGGCGCATAGCCCCGGAACATTTTTCGATTCTTATAGTGTGATTGGAGTGTTTTAATGAGTTTTAGACATGGTTTTTTCATAACATTTGTTGCTGGTGACTGGTGTAACATCAACGGTGGTATTAGCAAGTCAAACAAAATGGTCTACTCTCGATTTTTACCTGGGTTACCAACCCCTAGTAACGACCCTGTATACATTCAAGACATTAGTCTTCATCTGTGGCACTTTCTAGTCCTGAAAGACACGTGCTATTGCAAAATGTGCGGTAATTTTATCTGTATATGTGTTTATTTTTACACTGCGCTACAGGAATGTTGCAAGATCGTGTAAAACACCTCGTAAAGTAGTTATTGTAAGAAAATAACGGTGCTGCCGGAGATAGTATCTTCCTTCTTCACACATACAACTAACTCAACAACTACAAAGACTACAACTCTGCTGGAATTATCAAAATGAAACAAATACCTAACACGATCTCACGGATTGTATATCCCTGTCTGGGCCCGGGGTAAAATTTTGCCTATAGTGACTGCCAAAGTGGTGACGAAATGAGTTCCTCCCGTTTCGAACAGATCTACCTGCTTCATTTGTGCCTTTCCCCCAATCTCCATCCCCGGCATCCTATGAGTGACCTATATCTTCGACCTAGCTTGAATAATCAACGGTTTGAATATGTTATGTTTGAAGCATGATTTAGCCATTCGTGGATAGCCGTGTAATTAACATTTCAGCTGTATACGTCTTTCCATATCAAGATGCTCTCTTCATTGCCGAACGTATTGTAATGCCGATATGCATTATGAAGCTACAATGTAATTTATTGCAAAGCAAAAGCGATGCTCAATCTTGATCCTACATATAATAATAATTGTTCGTATGAATACCCGTTATAGGGTGCACACCAGCTTTACCTGATGTGCCCCTCCTCAGGTGTCTAGGATATTTGGGAAAGAATGTCCGAGGGCTGACAGTATGTCTCAATCCCAGCATTCACTTTTACGACTGCGAAAAACCTCGGAAAAAACATTCAGTCAGGACTGCCGGTGGCCGGAATCGAACCGGCGACCTTCCGGACTCGAGTCTCGCGTCTTTCCGCTGAGCCACCTCTACCAGTTGATCCTACATTGAATTACGTACGTCAATATTACTAATATAGCTGCCGCAGGCGCGGACTGGCTAGGGATGCCGGGATGCGATGGCATCCCGGGCTCCTGGGCAAATCTGGGCCCTTTGGCAGTCCGGGCCCCCGGGCTGCCACCAGAAAGTTCCTATGATGTAAAAACTTCTCTGTATATTGCTGATATTCTGTATATTGCACGCTAGCATTTTGCGAATGACAATATATTTTAGTATTTGTCAGTAACGCTAATGGCCGTAGGCCTACCTCGAATATCGTTTCCTCAAAATTTGAATAACGCGCCCGGTAGTGCTACTGGTAGGGTGGCCTTTGTTAATCGCGACCTAAAATCGCATTTTAGGCCATAAAAATTCAATGCATCTTTAAAAAAAATTGCGCCTTCGGCGTATTTGCCTCCGGCGGCTGGGGCATCGCCCCAGACCCCAGCTGCGCCACGCTACCTCGTGCGGGCCCCCCCGAAACCCAGCATCCCGGGCCTTTTTATCCCAGTCCGCCCCTGAGCTGCCACGGGAAGACAACCATGGGGCTTCTTGGTATGGAAATGAGTATAGAATAAGATACCCCAAAACAGTGTTCAGGTTGTACGGCCTCGCCACTGGAGCGCCATATGGGACCGACTGACTGACTGACTGACCAGACCAGCAGCCAAACGTCCACGCCGAGGAAACCAGACCGGATAGACGCCAGCCGGAAGTTGAACACATGCCTCCCGTCAAACTAAACCATACATACATTACAAACATCTCATTAACTCGACTTGTAACGTTGCACTTTCGGTTGTAAAATTGAAACGTAGACCTGTAATGCTGCAGTGCAACGTGCACTGTCCTGTCCTTGACATAGTAGTACAGTGCAGACATTCGACTCAAATTATAACAGTAATTCAGCTCAATGTTTGCGCTAAGTTTCATTCGCAACTGAGTGTAATTACAGTAATCATGATAGGCCTATAAAGATAAACGTTTTAGAACAAATCTCACAGATGACGCATCTCGTTGCTTTACGTCTATCTACTCTCTCAACAATTATGATACTCGAGATGGTGATGGGTAATAGAAGGAGATGAGGAACAAAACACATGCCTTATCTGGGACTCGAACCCACGTTTCTAGGAGCCATCCCACTTAGGGTCTGAGCCCCTCACCGCATGAGCCACCACGGACGATCGTGTTGAAAGTCATTCTTTGCACACAGATCTGGAGGTTCCAAAACTCTGTCTCGCTTCACAATTCTAACTTTATTTGAAGACTTATAGGCCTAAATATGTAGGCAATTAATTAAAATGTATGTTATTGTTATTCTTACTCCAAAGTATACGCCAATGATTTAACCCACTTCACTTCTGTAATGATAATTGGGAAGGGAGGTCCCAAGGGCTGCATGTACCATATACCTAATCTTATTACTAAAAAACCAACGGGGAGGGGGTTGGGGGAGGCTTTGGCAAGGATTCCCGGTCGTGGGAATCGAATCTCGAATATCTGAGCCAGATTTCATACGTAGCGTAATTAGTTCGTGCGTGGGTGAACCATCCGAATCGTTGTCGGTTATAATAATTACATAATAAACCAGTATTTAATAAGGACTCATAAATCTGTAATAATATGTAACCTATGTTCATTAGCATCATTGTATCACAGCAATATAATGTGATTCGTTATATAACACAGTCGAACATACATACACGTAATGTATGCATCGTCACCCTCTGTTTCCTGTCAATAATTTCACTAGCGTGATCACTTATCCTTGTAGCCAAACTATTCATTGAGAAGCTTGTCCAGCTTGATTGTACTTCGAGCTCAATATTGATTGATCAACATTATTGATTGAGGCATTTACGATCACTGACAATACAAGTAAAGTTGAACATCGCAGGGAATGTAGATGTAAAGGTCTTAGTTCGAGGAGTCCACGCGTATACCACATGTATATAGCCTAACTCTCCACACATTCTCGCCTATACAAATAAAATTGACTTATATAACAATAGAAACCTGATTTAAACGTGACTTGGTTGTGTTGCCAACGTGTTTAAGTATGCTGCTTACACCCGGGCCCTCATGTAAATAAGTCGATGCCTTTATACCAAACAGTATAAATCTTACATGTGTTAAAAAGTGAAACAGCCAGAGATAAATAGGATAATTGTATTACTGTTGAAATGGATGATATTTCACTTTAAGTGGAAACTATACTATGTCCAACGTACGTTACACTGTAACCTCTTCATTCCTTGCGCATTGCTTAAAACCCCCTGTCCAGGGATTTACATTTGTGTATGTACTGAAATTACTTATACATGCTTGCCAACTAGATTTACGGGGAGTTATTTTATACCCTTTCATGATATTTACAACGGTAAAACACTTTAACCGGTTTTGAAGATGAAAGGTTAAAGCCATCACCATATATGTTAATTTTAGTTTGTATGTCTCGCTGTTGTAACGGACCTGAAGTTTACTAATAACGCTGATAACCTACTAGAAACCAGCATACTAATAAGAGATATAGGTGAAACATATTCCGTCCCTATTAAAAACTATAGGATGAATATATACTACACTCAAAGAATTATACACATGGAAAACAAAATATAATTTTAAAAAGCATCATTCACAATCAGTAGTAAGCAGTAGTCGAATTGGAAACATTCTCATTTCTTTGTGGGGGAGGGGGGGGGGGGGGGGGGGGGGCTAATAAAGACAAACTGCACACAGGCGATCTTATGTCATTATCACAAAACACAAAATCGAAGAGACGTATAAAGGTCGGGTGTCAAGGTAGACGTTGCAGAGCTTACGACTGATGGTCAATGTAGCTACTAGTCATAGTCACTATATACACAGACCTTTCTAATGACCGTAATCATACTGATTTTATAGATATACCTCTTTATGTTTATGTTTTTATTGCTGTTAAGCAGAAATGACGACCAGTGATTACAACAGCTTAGTTGACCTGATGTGCCCTTCTTCAGGTGACTAACTAGGTTATTAGGGTGTTTGGATAGTTGGGAAGGAATGTCCGAGGGCTGATAGTATGACTCAATCCCAGCATTCACTTTTACGACTGAGGAAAACCTCGGAAAAAAACTTCAGTCAGGACTGCCGGTGGCCGAAATCAAACCGGCGACCTATCGCGTCTTACCGCTGAGCCACCTCTATCGGTATTATAAAGCTGTCCTACCGACCGCCATGTATGCCTACAATTGCACAGTTGCGCAATAATGATGTTAGTTTTTTCGGGCGGGCCAATTTCCACGTCCACATAGCGTTCATCTTTAGAATGAATGGTTGATTGCCTCCTAACGGGTCGCCCCGTGCAAACCACTCATGCATGCGCACACAGCTTGATCGTGTGTATGTGTGAGCCTACTATATGTGACTGTGACACGGGTATCCACGGACGAGGCGCTGATAACGGTAAAACAGGGACGGGATTCATCTTTCTCATAATATAATAGTTTAAAACAAATCGTCATCGGTTCGCAGTTGTAAACACTAAACAACACAGCTAACGGCGAACAAGGACGTGTGGTAACAACTTAACAGCAGCTTCCTTGCCTTCGTTCCTTCCTCTTTTCAAATGATGCAAGTTCCAACGAGTTTTAATAAGTTATAAAACGCCCACAACAATTCGGTTTTTATTCTAAATGCTTACTTTAATTGCTTTAATTAAACGAGTTTAAAAAAATAGTATACACAATAAACAAGTGTTCGTTTAAAGATAACATTATAACAATGTAAATTTCTCATTAATTTTATGATTTACGAATTCACGAAGCTCACGAAATGTTACATAAAACAGTAATAATCTCAACAAATTACACGTCATTAGCTGGAAATGTGAATGAATGAATCAACGAAAACAAATGCGTTAAGAGATTATGCTATTATAAAGGGTGGATGTTGTCACTTGAATGAAACGCAATGCTCGGCGTTATAACAAGGTCAGAAATAATCCAACCGTTTGGGATTGACATTGACAAATTGAACTACGCGCCACATACTAAGAACAGAAAGCAACTTCCCGGCGTTCTGTGTCCGGGTCTATCACCGTTAGCCATGCAAAACAAGTCATCTATATTTGTCGTGCTTGCACATCACCTACCATCTCAACCATATCTTCCAGCCAGGTCAACTTTATAGCGGCAGTGGAAATCATCATTTGTATTTAGAATTTGTAGAAGTGGAACAGGTATAATGTCGCATTCTGAATCAAATTCATTGACTATTTACACAAGTTTCTCGATAACAACAATGCTAATTCCGTTCAAAATAAAAGTCAACACGTCAAAACGAATGAAGTCAATGAAGAATACAGACAAAATTTGACACTGATACTAGTTTTTGTGTAACTTTGACAGTTATAACTCGTAAACAAGGACAATTCATAACCTATAACCACAGATAACGGATTATGTGTATGTGCTATAACATTAACCTTCAATAAAAAACAAAGCTATAATATTAAACAGTATAGTTGCATTATCATAAATGGAAATTGCTAAATAAACAATAGTCGCCATTGAACAATATTCAACTGGTCGCAACAACTTTTAAAAAGCAGACAGTACATTTTGAGACACAAATAAAATATCGTAATTGGTTTAAAAAAAAAATGTACATTCACACAAAAGTGTGAATTTGTCGCAATTTGTCACAAATGTCACACATTTTGTCACCCAGAAACTGTGACTTGCTGCTGTCGCCATTCGTTTCATATGGGCCATTTCACGCTGGGCCATATACTCGTCGCAGCAGTATGGGAGCACAGATGGGAGCATAGTACTGTTGTTGCAAGACTACCGATTCACAATTAAAGTAAGAGTTGCAATAAGAAACAGTGAAATAGTGAAATAACAAGCAACTGGTTCACAACCGACGACTAATTGCTTATTTCAGTAGTCAAAGCAGCGCCTTAATTGTGTACTTATTATCATTGACTATAACAGCAAAATATCCGGTCCACTGTTTTTGTTTTGATTTCCGTAGTTGATCTTCTAGTATGGCTCTTCTGCGTTCTGATTGGTTCGTCATAAGGTGTATCATGGGAAGTTGAAATAAGAAATGGAATTGATACATTTCTTATGACTATTTCAATCCACTGTGACGGATGTGAACCACAACATTGTTATTATATGTTCCAATTCGCTTAAACCTTATTGCTATTTCACTAGACCAACTCTTATTTCAATTGTGAACCACGCTTTACACCGCTTCCATCACAGGCGACGGGTTCGTAGCCAATCAGCGATCGGTATTTGCGCGGGTGTCTCGGGCGATTCGCTGGTTGGTTATGAGTGCCTCGCCTGTGACGAAAGCATATGTAAGGTAATCTTGGGCCAAGTATATTATAAATCCATGGTGGGAGTGATTGAAGGATCCTCTCTCACCCCATGTGAGCGTTCAAGTATCTTGTTTTGTATCCAACCTACCCCAGCGTTCAACTCTCCCGTATTAATTCTATACCCCAGCTTATACTGGAGACTTGAACGCTGGGGTCCGGCGGTGGCACCAAAGATTCGCTGACCATGATGCTGCGCAGTAAGACCCCTGGATTCGCACGAGCCGCGCAATCACATTCGCAACGGTCGGCATGGCCATTGTGTCTGCAGTAGGTCAATCCACTCGCCCCTCGCTCGCTACTGCATCGCGCCAGCGTGATATGGGACATTTATTGGTATCCGATTCCGCAGTAACGTATCGTCGAGACCAGTGGCAGAATTTCAAATATTTCTTTGACAGGATGCTCTAAATGTCTTATACTTATTGTTATAACCGCGGGGGAGGGAGGGGAAGGTAAGGGGGTGGAGAAATAACTGTTCCGTCCAATCAAAAAGATGAATTGCCAATATTTAGGGACCCTAGAGAACGGTAAATAAAACTGCCAATTGGCGATGTTAAAAATATTGCAAAGCGGTGTTAAATGTCGACTTTAAAACCAAAAAAATGGCAAAAGCGGTAAATAAAGACGGTAAATAAAATTAAAAATATAAAATGCAAAAAATGGTTTTTTGTTGCTGCGTTGAGGGTAGGCCTACTCTATAGCCCAATGTGCACGTAAATGAAGCCACTTTAATTAAAACATGTAAATTGGGCATTTACATATTGATTGACAAGGATGTTTTGGATGTAGGATGTTTAAAATGAATGGTATTATTGGTTAGAAATGAAGCACAAGCTAGTATGCAAAGACATGGCCCACAACTCATTTCCTAGGCATATTAATTTTTCATTAATTAAAAAACTCACTTAACTACTGGTATCAAAATGAAGTACATTCATACCACGGAAACAATGTTTTGGGACGCGCTTTGCAGTACATTCTCAGTCGCATTAAAAGTATGGTAATGACAAAATCTTCATTTATTTCTTTCACATAGAGCGTCAAAAAAAAACAGTAGGTACGTTTACTACATGTAGGCCTACGTTTAACAAGATTTAAAGCCCAAAAGTATAACTGGGTAAACCAAAGTGAACAAAACAAAAGTGGAACCTACTGCCTACTGCTCGAAGTAGGAAGCGAGCATTATTTCCAAATTTTCTGGCTTCAAATTTGTGCGGAGGTCTGTTAGGATGTTATTATAATGCGAAAACGCTCTCTCTGCATCGACGTTGGAGGGTGGGATCCACAAAGCCTGGACGCTGCCATCAACAAATCTGGGATGACTTTCTCGTAGGCCTAGCAGCACGGTGAGGATGTCGACGCTGTCTTCTTTTTCCAACTCCTGAACTTTTTCTTGGAATGTGGCATATCCCTCTACCAACTCTTTAAGCGGAATGGCCGACATCACTGGCAGCCTGGCTGTCAACGTTCCAAGTGTTGGATCAATCTTGTTAGTTGCAATGTTTCGGACATCAAACAGCTTGCTCATGTTTGCAAGTAACAACTTTCCGTTGTCATTGGAGATAAGTTTGCACAGCTTCGTGTGGCACTGCACTGCAAGAGTTTTTATTTTTTCTTTTATTTGTGACTTTTTGGTCACAGATCTTATAAGGTCAATTACGTTCGTGGTCTCCTCGCCGAGGACTCCGTTACCAACACTCTTGAATGAAGCAAGGTGGTCTTGCAGCTTACCATACACCTTGTGCACATATGGATAGCTGTTTCCTTCCAGCACCACAATTGTCTCAATCAGTGGCTTGCAGTGCTCTATCAGAAACGTTGAGGATGCTGTAATGGTTGCCATGTCGTCTGCCGTTAGATTTTTGAAGAAGGTGATGGCACTGCTTTCTTCGTCCAAGGTCGCAGCGAATTCTTTCAAATCTGTAGTATATTGGTTTATATATTCAACTGACTTAAACCAAGAATTCCATCTTGTGAGGACTGGCATAGGGAACAACAACGCTTTCTTGTCACCCTCGGGATACTTGGTGTTCAGGAAAGACAAGTACCTGTGCTTCCGTTTGCGAGTATTGAGAAACAAAGACTTCGCTTGTGACACACAGGTATTCAATTCAGGGAGTTGGTTTCCCCACATGCTTGCAACTATGTTCAGTCGGTGGGCCCAACACTGAACATGTATCATGTTGGGCGAAAACGGAACCCGCAGTGATTCCACACAGGCCCCCATATACCGAGCCGAGTCCGACACCACGGCCACAACATTTTCAAACTTGATTCCGTTGGCCATCACAACTGCCAAGATCGCACGGGCACATTCCGCCCCATTGGCATTCTCTAAAACTTTAACCCCACCCACGTAAACTTTTTGAACCGACGAAGTACAAAGTGGCCGAATCAAAACTACGAACACACAGCTTCCCTTCCTATCAGTGGTTTCGTCGCAAAGGATAACAACGGGACGATCTTTCACCGCTTCCTTGACCACTTGCAGACGCTTCTCCCCAGCCGCAGGGACATATTTCGATCGGAGAGTGTCAGCGTGGGGTAGATCACCAGCTCCTGTAATGTGCAAATGTACATCGTAAATGGATGCCACAGAAATTGTCTATCTGGGCCTCAGCCTAAAGCTTCAATGGGTTAGGCCTTGGTGTAGGCCTAGGCCTACTTGGAAAAGAGCTGGTGAATGAAACTGAATGCAGTCTTAAACTCAAGTTTTCATGATTTGGTTGACTTGGCTAGCCTATATTAATCTTGGCCTAGGCCTAGTCCCAATGCATCAGGAGCTCAAAGTGCCTAGGCCTAGCATGTGGTAGGCCTACATCCCATGGACTTGTCTAGGCTAGGCCTAGTAAACAAGAACTGTGTGCCTAGACTAGGCCTAGGCCTATCTAGGGGCTTAGGCTTAGGTCCTAATTCAAACTAGGCCTAGGCCTAGCCCTAGAGCCTACTGCCATATTTAGATTTAGGCTCTTCCTAGCTAGGTCTAGGACCTTAACCTTATTTATCCAGGAATAAACAACGTAGGACTCACCTGGGCAATATTTGTTGAGGAAGTTCCTCAGGCTGGCGTTCTCCACTTTCTCCAGCGGAATGTTTGCTTGTATGAACGCTTCGGTCAAGTCACTCGCGAATTCATCTTTCTCGAGTCGTATTTTTTTTGTTTTATTAATTGTGTCTTCTAGAGTAACTTGCCGCTTTAGGTTAGGCCCACCAACTCGCTGCGCTTCAGCCTTCTTGCCTTTGTGCAAGTCGGTTGACACGTGCTTCTTGCACGAGTCGGCGCGTAACCAATCAATTCTTGTATTGCAAAACTTGCACATAACAGTTTTTTTATCCCGATCAAAAACATAGAAACCTTCGCTCTTAAATTCATCCACACGAGAAAAAATATTAATAACTTTCGGCATAATGGATCACAATTAGCAACAGAACGTCGAGGAAAGCAACAAACAACACGGACGGAAAACGGATGCGGATGTAGCGTTGCGACCAGATTTCGACTATCGATAGTCGAAGTTTCCTGACTCGTTAGTCGAACATCGGGATAACCAATCACAGCGTCGGAAAAGTGAGTTGTGTTTGTTGTACCTCCCCAACTACAAGCTGCGCCTTGTGGATACTTACGATTTCACACGGCGACCATGTTTTTTGTATAAGATCGAAAGACGAAAATGGCGTATATTATTTACAAAATTGAAAACGTCAAAATGGAAATATTGGAATTTTAAAGTCTCGAAAAATGCTGTAAAACTCGGTAATATGGTTAAATTCGCGCAAAAAAACGCAATTAAACACAGAAACCAGTAAAATCGCGTAAAACCCTAGAAAGGGCCAAAAATCGCGGAAACTCGCGAACGTCAATTGAATGCCAAGGTCACCAAAGGTCAACATCTGTTGTCAAATTTCGTTTATCTTACATATTGCAAAAATTCGCGAATAAACTGTTCGCGAAAATCAAGTGTCCCTACCAATATTATATGCCACGCGCAGAGGTTCACCTGGAAGTCTGGGCCATAGGTTAATTATTTAATAGGCCTACTCTATATAAAAACAAAATGATAGTAATAATAATAATAATCTATCATTTAATAAAACTTTGTTATATTTTGGGTATCGGAAAAGTACGCATGGACTAGAAAACTTGGAGCAAAGATAACAGTTGTAGCCTTCTTGGAAATATAATCGGATTAACACAAAAATCACGTACTTTAGTTTAAAACAAACAAAACCAAATAAGGTAAAATGTAGACAACGTCGAAATATCAACAAGAGGTAACACATGACAAAGTACTGTAAGGCAAGGCTATTATCCAGTCCAATGGGTCCAGAAAAGAGAGCCTGGCATAACATAACGTTATCACAAGCACAGTTGGGAATGTGTGTTATTTATGTCAGAGGCGCGCCTAACGGTGCAAGATGAGGTAGTGTCCGCATTCAATCTGATAGGCATCACCTTTGCGATGCAGAGGCGCTCATTCTAACCCGGAGGTGCACGTTTAACCGATACATAACAGGCAGGCGACTCAGCGGTAAGACGCGAGGCCTCAGATCGAGGACTCAACTTTTCCACAGGTTTCCACAGTCACAAAGCGACTTACGACCAGTCCAATAGTATCAACATAATTGTCTACTTCTCCAGCTCCTACCATCGACTTGAAACAGGTGTATTAGTGAAAATTTACGATTTTGAACACCTGAACATTCCAAACACAAAGGCGTGACCAATGAGTATTGTGCACTCAAGTAAGCCGAAGACGTATCTATGAGAGAACGCCAGGAATATGTTGATTTCCGTTGAATCAGCGTGCGTAAATGGGGCGGTAGAAGGATCTGAAGTTGGTATGACAAGATAATCATCTGAAAAGGATATGATAAAGCTGGAGTGCACCCTCTTCCCTAATGCAGGGGACATGCATATAACTTGAATTGTCTTCAGTATCGTCAAGAAATACCGCGGGTTCTACAAGTAATCACCCCACGTATTTTCTAGCTCACTAAGTTCACTTTCTACTTGCCGACGAGCAATTAACGACCTCGTGAAAAACATTCCTACTATACAGACAGTTATAGTTGCTGCTTGCCGCAACTTGCAGTGTAAAAAATATGTATCGAATCGAAACCTTGTAACCATATAGATGCACGCCTGCAACACACTATACTAAAAGGTTTCTTCTGTACAGCCGTATCTCAGTAGACGAGCAATGATAAGCAGGGGAAGAAGACGGAGAGGTTAGGTTGCATACTAAAGTAGGGCATACCACCTTACACATGCACGGTAAAGGAACTCGCGACCAGTTATTTGTATTACCTGTTATTGACTGTTTCATTGGTGTATTCTTGGCATGCAATACAGTAATTTGTTAGTCTACAATTATAACTTCGTGTACGGGATGGTGGCTGCTATGTGTAGGAACTGCAATATGGCTGTTAAAAATGTCAATGACGACACGTGAATGTAACGAATATCACTCAAAACAATAAATTGTTTGAGTGATAATTAGAACAATTATTGTTCTCTCAAAACGGGAGATAACGATGATGTGTGGACATTATACATGTTATGTCAAGTTGCCTCTTCACATTTTCTACAAACTAAACCAACTATGTGACTACAATGCTGATTTCTTGTTCGCTTTTGTATTGTGGAAAACTACACGAATATTCAATAGGAAGGATCTCATTCGTCAGAGTTTAAAAATGTTAAAACATGTAAAATGTCGTCAATGTTACTCTCCACTTTTTGCATCTCAATGTATGTCTGGCTGGAGAAAGATTTGCCGTGAAATTTTGCTGAGACGTATTTTTGATGGTATTACTTTAGTTTTTGTTTCCACAATACTTTTCCTTTGACTCAATAGAAAGCTTCTTATATTTATATGTTAGTTTTTCTATCAAAGTTTTCTCTATGTACACTGTGTCAAAACCGCAGCATCAATTATAATATTGTATATTGTTTCTTATTGTTGATATGAGGTCAATGCCTAACTTTTGATGAAACATATTTGCCAGATAGTTTTTCATACGAAGCGCTCATCCATGTTTTCCCCGATAACGTAATTCGTTATATTACTGACATGAAAGTTTGGTCTTTTACTTTTTCTTTTTATTTATGTTTCTTTTCTTTTTTTTAGGGCCTTGCAATCTGCAATAAGTGTTGTATGGTACGATAAAATATTTCCAAAACACGAATCTATAATGGTAGACGCAGTTCATGCATTATTTAAAAAAAATAAAGTTATAAGATCATTCAGTATAGGAAAAGTAGTGTATACAAGGTCGTTATAACATATATAATAATGTGTATTCACTAGTTGTACTTGATCTGAAACAATGTAATATTGCAATATAAAATACGTGACTTTATTGACTGCAATGAATCAAATAATATTGACATCTCTTCGAATATGAATTGCAAATGAGAAAATATAATTAATGGAACAAGCAATGTTTATTTCTTCTTGTGTATATTATTTACAATCACAATTCCTCAGCAAACAAACCAACAAACACGTCACCCAATTTTAATTTATTCTTGTGTTATACGTTCGGTAAAAACAAAGGAACGAATAACAATACACTCACTATTAGTATCAATTGCAGTTTTTGTTTTATCACCATTATTGATAAAAATGTGATAAGTATAAGGTAATAAGATATAGCAATATGGTGGTAACAAGTAAACAAGTCCAGCGCTTCGTCAGCTATTCCTAAAAAGCAACAGGTTACGGAGGTGGACTAAACCCGGAACCTCTTCGGACATCTTCTAGCGTGGTAGGAGGAATGACCTTGAAAGTCCGCGGCAGCTACCTCGTCTGCGAGCATGCGCGTTGGATTGGCGTAATCTTAGAGAGAAAACAACAAAGAAACAAGGGGGGAGGGGGGGCCCGGGGGCTTCCTTACGTTTTTCTCGCGATCCATCTTGCCAACCAATTTTGTCGTTCGATGCTCGGTTGAAGAAACAACTGACGTGTTTGGTGCATTCAATTACTTGTAGAACAAGAAACGACTTCGTGATAGATGGCTAAGATAGTTGACAATTACGTTCCCTGGACGCTCCAGCATCGCCACAGAACGATTCTTTGGCGGACCGCTCGAGAATCTTTGCAATGCGGATAATTTCAAACGTAATCGTGTAAGGAAATTTTTAAATTCGTTTCCAAAACATGTTTGCAAATCGTCTTCAGGCTGAACGTAATGAACGTAATGATGTGTTGTATTTTGTTGTTATAGACTCGCTGGGTGTAGTATGTGTATTATTGCACCGTCGTCTATTTTGTATTTTTTTTTCAACGACATACTAATTTATTTAATAACTTATTAGTTATTCAACAAAGTCATACAGTGTTGGCAAACAAATACCTTGGAAAATAGTCCTGCATTTCCAACACTAAAATAGAAAAATAAACACACATTATATAGTATGTACATATACATTTTCGATGTAAGATTATTTCTACTTTCTAGAAAGAAAATTGTATATAAAACGAAAAAACTGGTGCACAAAGTTATCGCAACTTTTCGACATGCACGTTTGGTATTTCCCACCTTCGTACAGTCACGCACACAACGTTCATGGGATAAAACGGAGATAAAAAACAAAACAATAATTCAGGCAAAGTATTGAATCTGGACCCGATGACGCATTTGAAACATGTCCAGTAATTTCCCCACAAGGAAACGAAATGTGTAACTCCGCAATACATGTATTGCTAAAGAAGCGTACATACGTCAGACATGAAGTGTTTCTTGTGATAGGGTTTGTCAATTAAACGGAATGCTGAAGGAGAAATCTACCGGGTTTTGATGAAGCGGTCATCGCGCATTGATCACACTTTACTGAGAAGGCGCGGAGATTCCACTTGTTGCTCAATGAGTAACTCCTGAGCCTGTGTGGTTATAGCCCGCACCCATGTCTCAAGAATCGTCATTTTGCAAGAAATATACTTTTCCTTCCAGTAAATATGTATTTGCCTTAGATATTTGAATTACAGTAAATAAACATAATGTTGAATTAGTTAATATATAAATTAGCATATAGACAGAGCCCTGCGTTTGTGGTCATACGAAGGAGTAATTTCGTTCTCAAATTCTCCAAAGGTGGTGAGCAAGCGGTGAACTACAAAATTCAACAAAACAATATTTTTATTTGCCAATGTACCATACCCTACACCAATTAAAAGTGAAGTGCAATG
The DNA here is from genome assembly GCA_945910005.1 of Isoperla grammatica. Taxonomy (NCBI): domain Eukaryota; kingdom Metazoa; phylum Arthropoda; class Insecta; order Plecoptera; family Perlodidae; genus Isoperla; species Isoperla grammatica. Next base: position 35,700,797 of record OX246741.1, read on the forward strand.
CAATCAATTTAAATCTTTTGTCTAGTTCCGTGCACCATTAAGAAGCATAAACCGCAAATTTTAAATCGGAAACGTTGATTTCGTGAATATAGGCTACACAGATAGTACCGTAATAAAACGCTAATTTTAACAACAAAAAATGAAGTATTTACAATCAAAATGACCTGAAACGCAAATATCTCAAACTAAATTTGCATTTATTAATAACAAAGGTCTCTGCCGTGACCACGAGAAAGACCAGTGATGTCACAGCTCACAAGACAGAGACAGACATAGGCCTACACACATCGACATCGCATGCAAGCCCGCGCAGAACCTACAACACTTGCGTTTCATCTCGCAGTGCTCCCGGTCAGAATGCATGATTTCGCTTTGCTTCTGGCCGATTAATATAATACTGACTTACATTTTATTTTGTTAATTTATTGGAGACTCCTTGAGATATACGTGAGAAAGTCGAAGCAACACACGCAGCGCTTTTCTCCTTGATTACGCCCACTGGCGGGGTTGATAAAGCCGTGCATGTTTGTAAACACGACATCTCGAAAACTGAAGAGACACTTTCATGAGACACTTGCTCAACGACGAAACTTGGGCAGTTACTTTCTACATTAAGGGCCGGTGTCACGAATAATCGGATATTCTCGAAGAACCAACATGAAGAACTTGGTGAATAGGCAAGTGTATCAAACTGATTTACAGAAAAGAAAACAAAAATGCTAACAAACACTAAACACACATCGTGCATGGCGGCAACTATATATATATATCATTCATATTTTGAATTTTGGAAAACGAACAATTCTGGGTCGTATGTAACTGATTTTTTTTTTAATCTAGGCTTTGTGGAAACCGACACCTTTGGGTATTTTTGCTGAGGTTTGGACACACTGCATTATGACAAGCAAAAATTTTCCGCTTTCCGGCTGCATCTAGAACTAAGTAGGAAGTTTGGTAGGACATAATCTGGTTTTAATTAAATAGTCAAGCCTGTTGAAGACGAGCTGGCACAGGACAAATTTACAATTCTGGTCTCCTGTTTTGCTTGCAATGTTTTTTTATTAAAATTATTTTATTATTTGTTACGGTTGCATAGTTTTTTAAAACATGGCGCGTACTGGGAGTTTGGTTTTCAGTTCGTACGGAACACAAGACAGGGGCTACTGTTCGGTCACCTCCAAACGGGACAACTCGTAGTAGTCGCACTATACATCCAACTCTAAGCCAGCCAAACGAGGCTATTAAGCTAATTGCAAGACATGAGGCAATCAAAAGATCAGTCTCACTCTTGCTTGACCGGGCGGGTTGGGAGTTGGGTCTGTTGTGTTTCCTGGTTGAAGCTTTTCAGTTGAGGCTGAGTCGCTGCCCCAACGTGTTCAAAACATAACACTGCGTCGCGAGAGATGTAGCAGCTTCGCTCGTTCTCCGCATGCTCTGTCCGCGGTCTTCTATCAGTCGATTATTGAAATATTCTATGTAATGCAACGTATATGTAGCTATGTCCATCTTCTCATAATCAATACATATTTAAATTATTTCATAGAATAATTATATTGTTTGTTAAATTTAAATAGTAAAAATAATTTTTTATGAATATAATAATACTCTGAGAAATGAATCTGAATATGAACCAAATATTTGAAATTATTTTATCATTACCAATTTCGAATACAACCATACAAGATTTAAACATTTTTTATTTATTTGTTTATTTATTTGGTTCCCAGCGAGTTTCCTCGTTGTAGGAAACCTACAGTTTGCAATACATGGAAGGGCATTATATTAATTTAAGCATTTTAATTGTTCCGTATCACATGAAAAACATAGGGTAAAACATAATCTGTCGGAATGCCAATTTTGCGTCTTCCGCATGTTTAGTGCAATCTTTGGAGCTATCTTATAGTAAACAGAGCTGGGTAATTATCATTAGATTTCGCTCGTTTTCCGTTGACAATAGAGTTAAGCTGGAAACGCCTCTTCAGCCCGCATCCAGCCACTTGGTCTCACGAATAGAAGTAATCGACTGCACGTCGGCCAATGAACTGCAGCCTGCTTGCTGCAACCTCCAGATAGATAGATATAGATAGTGGCATTGTCCTTGACGAATACACCGGGCATGATTCAGTGGTTCGACGGTGCACGATGATGAACTGGGGCTATACCACGGGCAAGTGGCGCTCAAAGGGACTGGAGATCATTCCTGCAACAGTTTGTGTGGGTGCTCAGCGTTAGCGGGTCTTCATACATCTGCTCTGACCCTTCGACGTATACTGTCGGGTTGGGAGAAAACGTTAAATTTTGTAAACGTTTATTTGTTTGAATTTTTCGCGTTTAAACGTTTTGTTGTTACGTTCAAAATTAGTTCGTGTTGGTGCTCAGCGTTAGCGGGTCTTCGTACATCTGCTCTGCCCCTTCGACGTATAGGCTACTGTTGGACTGGGAGAAAACGTTAAATTTTGTAAACGTTTATTTTTTGGAATTTTTCGCGTTTAAATGTTTAGTTGTAACGTTAAAAATTAGATCGTGTGGATGCTCAGCGTTAGCGGGACTTCATACATCTGCTCTGCCCCTTCGACGTATAGACCTACTGTCGGACTGGGAGAAAACGTTAAATTTTGTAAACGTTTATCTGTTCGAATTTTTCACGTTTAAACGTAAATAGTTGTAACGTTAAAAATTAGTTGTAACGTTCGCGATAAAAAAATCTTCAACGAAATAACACGGCTAGCTTATTATATTCGTGTCCAAATGTCTACAGCTGTTATTTTGACGTTAGCTATGCTTCGTTGCTCGTCGCCCACTCCCCGAACTCGCCCCATCAGAAAAATCTACGAGTTTTGGTTTTGGGTGTGGGTGGCGGGGGTATAGGGGGGGGGGATTGGTTGGGAGAAGTTCACAGTTAAACGTGTATGAATATTTGTAAACGTATATTTTCGCGCGGACGTTGACACGTTTAAACGACTCAGCCCTAGACTACATAACTAGTCTCATGGCGAACTCACATGGCGACCTTAGATCCTTGCACACTGTCCCATTTATGTACGGTGTTTCAACGGAAATCAACAGATTCCTGTCATTCTTTCAAACATTGTAATGTAGTTTCTGCGATCAGTTCAGTGAACACGCCTCATTAGTCATAGCCACGCCCACTGTTCCAGGAAACCAACCGAAGGTCTTAAATTATCCTAGTGGACCTGTTTCAATTAGACGGTAGGAAGTAGAGAAGTAGTAAATTAAGTTGGTTCGATTGGACTCTGCTATTTCGAAACCATGAGAAAACTAACTTTTGGACAACGTTATGTAGTTTACTGGTTAACTAAACTAAATGGGTAGGAGTCCGTAGGACACACTTTCAATAAAGTTGATCCACTTTTGAACATACTGTACACAGTACCGCTGTCAACCAAGCAACCTGTTCTCGCTCAGAGCCACGTCCTAGGTTTACGCAGTATGTACAACGCTTGGAATATATAGACTGACTGCATGGCGTGGATGCACAATCTGTCTAGATACAAAAACTGACGAAACGAAACCAGAGATGTATGCATCACGTGACGAAACTGTTACAAAACAGAAGTATAGATTGACACGTCAAAGAGATTAATCACTACAATGAAATAATGTTCTTCGTTGTGAGGTGGAACTTACAAAGGCTTTAGAAACAGAAAACTATCTTACCAACAGGTGTTGAACCTTCAAGGCTTCATCTTTGTCTGCCAACCTAATGAGTTTAATGTCTCCTCATAGTCACTTTACATTGAGTTGTCAAACAGACGGCTATCGATGGTTTTATGATTGATTTGGAAGGATGGAAGGTTCATAAAACACATGAAAGATGTGAGGTTATTGCTACCAGTAACTATAGAAAGTGCAACTGAAGAAACTACTCGAAAGTATAAAACCGAGTACCTAATGCACAAGTAATAAATTTTCCGCCGATGATGATTTTTGTTGCCTTAGCTTACGTACGTATCTATTATTGCAATGATGAACGGTGAAAACGGTGAACTTTTCTGAAGCTCAAATCGATTAGAGGTCGATGATTCCATATGTGCAATTAATTGATAGGCCTACTAAGAATGCAGACACTGTTACAATTACAATCAGAATCTAATCTAATGTAATGTGTTACAAAGAAAACAGCACGTGTAGCACTAGAAAAAACGAAAATAGGCTACAATGTCAGATGCACATAACTTCTTTACTTTAGAATGTGACTGAATTACAATAAATGAATGAATATTCAAATTTAATAATACACCCAAAATTGCAGACTAACCATCTATTTGTAATGCGAATGCTTCTGTTTTACTCCAATGATTATATACACTGACCAGTTGTTTCACTTTTCAAATATGGACTGCACCCTAGTTTTGAAACTTTTCCAAGAGAGTAGCGAATCTTGAAGGTTGTTTGGGTCACATATTGATGGAAGGAGCCCCGGGTAAATAATACCGTATGATTGCACGCGAGCCCAAGGTTACCCAGACAAGTGGGTCACACCACACATGCGCACCTGACTAACTGACACTTCTTAGAAGTTGAACACATGTACGTCCAATCCGAGTGATCGAAAGAGAAAGATCCAGCCTCGCCATAATATAAACACTCAGACGGACTTTCGAAAATTACGGTCGTTCGGTTGATTCTATAATGTGTGCACTACTGCTGCAACGAGTACACTTGTTTACTCCTCGTCAGTGCTGGTGTAAACATTGCAGATAACAAATTGTTAGTCACGGAGTACGGATCAAGAGTGAGTGCCCCCACCGTGATTCGATTCTCAAATAAACGTCAGATCTTTGCAAGAAGTGTGAGGCACTTGTACGAATGCAATAAATTAGAAAAAAAAGAAATTGGCATGGAATATCATGTTTAGACAAACCCTTTTTCTATGCACTGCGAGGAATATCTCTGAATATGACTCAAATATTGAAAACAATGAGAAATACCAAATTTTCACTAACCACTCAAAATGTCAACATTTCTGTCGGAAGAATTTTTGGTAGCCATATTTTTACCCATAACGCAAGTTAATTTATTTAACTATTACTGGTAAAACCCATAATGCCACTAAATGAGTTTATTTGTTTTTGCAACAGTTTGTATTTAAAAAATAAGTATTCTTCTGTCGTAAAAAAATTATTATGTGTATGTATTTGAACAGTGTATCTATTCTTGATGCTTTGCGTCAATATTATTGGATGATGCTTGATTATTTGCACCGTCAATATTAATACTATTCGAGATGATGCTGAGTGATCTAATGGACAAATAAAACAAAACAAGACTTAGGCGGGACTAGCCCGCGTCCTTATAGGTGGCATATTTAGGTTAGGATCTGTGCCCTAACCCGCAGGATACACCGCGGACTGCCTAAACAAAATAATATCGAAATATCGAAAGAATAATATCGAACACATTTTGCAATGACAGTGAAGTGTGCGTCTTGAAACGCCAATCACTGTGTGAAGAACGCTCATCGGAGCCGTATTATAAATAACTCACCGCCGTAGTGATGTAAAAGTTTCCCATTCATTGCAACACGGAATACGTCTCGAGCCAATGCGTCGGCAACAACAACAACCACAACGCGCGGTTCAAAGGTCTGTAAATTATTTGTATTGCTAATTCAACAGCCGAGGTCGCCCGAATTAACGCCCGTGTTCACGAAGTAGGTCTACTCGCTCCGATCATTGACGCATGCTCGGTGCTTATAGGGTTCACTTTAGTGGGGCATTATTTGAATTTAGGTATCACGTCAGTAGGCTGACTCAAAAATAGGTGGCACAGTCACTCATTAGCCATTGAATATTTATTAGACAAAACATTGTGTACGTTACGTAGGAACACAACAATGCATATGGGTCCCTCTGAAGAAAAAAGGCTTGTTCGAGGTAATGTTCAAAAAGACCACAGACACACAAGAAAGACAAAAATACAGGGAAAATAAAGGGGGGGGGGGGGGGGGGAGGGAGTCTTGTAAATTACAGAAAATAAGATATATACACACATGGAAATACTTCACATTCATCAGCTTCACTCAAGTCAAGAGATTTCTTGATATTGAGACAAACAAAAACAAAGTCTCGACATTTCGTTCCAATCAATTTGCGTCCATTCGCCAGGAAAACATTATTGTACGATCACTGCTACCCTTGCATACATACCGTAATGCTGTAATGCAATGTTGTAACAGTGCGCACGCGTTGCATGGCTACAGACAGACAGACAGAGAGATAGAGAGAAATGCTTTCACCGGGCGTCGATCACAATTGCGTGTGTCGACAACGTGTTGAAACCAGACAGAAACCAGGGCTGCATGGGAAGGAAGGTGCTCGGGCTTCAGCGTGTGAACCGAGAAGCGCATCTCAACACACGACGCCGTGTTGTGATTGATGACAGACGACATTACTTAGCCACTTGCATGCGCGGACAAGCAGCAATGATGATGTTGATGATGATGATGATGATGATTCTACTTTTTGCTATTAAAAAAACTTACAGTTTTAAACTTACAAACTTAGTTGTTTTTAAATGAAATTGTGTACAGATTAAAAAACTATTCAACATAAAAAAGTGGGACTCATAATTTGACCCCCCTCCGAATTTTATATTGTAAAATTTTGCTATTCAGTTGAATAAACACTTTTTAACTTTGGGCACACTTATTGAAAAAAAATTTATTAGTGTTCCTTAGGCATGTGTTTAGATAGCTGTGCATTGATTTTTTTTATATTTGCACATGTTTTATGTAAATGTAATTGAACTTAAATTAAATTTTTAAGGCTCATCCACAACTGACGTTATCGTGATTATAATCGTAATCCGGAAATAGTGAAAGAGTTAACTTACTTGGTTCTTATGGCGCTGTTCACAACAAAATCGTAAGGTCGTAATGTATTGTAATAGTAAATCATATTTCTACAACTGCGATCCCGATTACAATTACGATGCCGTCAATTGTGGTTGGGCCTTTACGTATTGCAATCATGCTATTCGAGACGATGAGGGGTGATGGATGAAGATGAACGACGCATTACGTGGGATTCGAACCCACGTCCCAATGAGTCATACGCTCAGGACTTACGCCCCTGCAACCGTATAAGTCACCGCGGCCGACGAGAGAAGCATCTAAATTTGAACCTCTACAACTACAAAGTTCGATGTGCATTGTTGGCAATTAGTTTTGTAGCAACATCGTCCAAGAAGTTAAATTAGTTACGTGTCATAGTTATTCGAAATAATTTTTACTAAACAAAATAGTGACCAAGTGTGAGATAGCATCATTATTATAGTGTATTTTCGTCCCGTAACGAATTTTAATTTTAATTAATTTTAAGGCGATCCGACAACTGTTGTAGAATCACTGACTGTGGAGAGTGGCACCTCTGCACCTTTGCACTTTTCGTGGGTCAACAATTAAGACGGGAGACGCGCTCGCACTCAGTCATGGTCATGTGATTTAAAAGCTTCACAAAATTATTACCCTCTCCCCAATTACAAAAAATAGTTACAATATAAAAATGTGTGTATTTGTAAATTTCCTTCCAATCACCAATATGATGGTAATTTATTTAGTTGTTTAGTGGAATTTAGTGCCTATCACGTGGTCGCTTATCAACGCTCACACAGATTGTTTCCCAAGTAGGCCTACTAAACAAGAGTACTGTGTTGTGTTCTTCAGACTGTACCTGTCTAGACTGGTGTTACAGGTAGAACTGGATTCTTAGTTTTGCCCATAAAGATTACTTAGCGTTTATTGTAACATGTTTTATCGCCCACCTTCTACAACCTACCGTCATTGTCGTTATTGTCGTCTGCTCTGACTTTAAGAAATGCAGCTTTTATTATTAACTATAGACTTTTTTTGTATTCTCGGCAACCATTTTCTAACCTAAGCTGCGTGACGGTATGGGTTGAACACAAGGCTACAATAATTTACAATCTTTTCGTCGTTAAAATATTGTGTCGATTCCCCTCGGCAATCAACGCGAGTTAATGATGGTGCACGATGGTCCGGGGATGGTAATAGGGTTGTTATATTATTGTCAACAGTTAAAGACAATGACAACACTATTTTGGTTTACTCAGGCGTCATGAGTTTTTTTTTTTTTTTTTTTTGTATTGTAGGCCTCAGTAATACAATACAAATTGAAGCGACGCCACCGCAATCATGATCGAACGAAAGATATGCTTGTTGATGGATCATGAGCATAGCCTTCGATCATGACGATAATTGATAATCTACTGCGAGTTGAGACTATCGCCTATATAGAAATTATTAAGGAATTTCACGGCATTAGTTATAATAAATAACTTTAAAATTATTAAAAAGCAGTTCGGTCTCTTCCAAAACATTATCCTTCCGCATACAGCTGGTTTAGGATTACGGTTTACCACAAGGCACTTTATAAAATAACTATGGCATGTATGTCAACATGTTTGGTAAAATAAGCTATGAAATGACATCACTGAATAATGAATTCATTTGGTTTGAATAAGGTTTGAGATCTGTGAAGAAATCTACTAACGTCGTCTCAAGTATAAAACCGTAAATAAGTACTCCAGCCAGTATCAGTACCATCACTTAGTTCTGTCCTATGGGCACAAGAGTGTTACATTCGTGTAATGAATGATAAACGAGTTACTTGACATTACCATGTTCACTTTCCAGTTGGCGCAGAAGTTAGTTTTACAGCCCATGCACAGAAACCGGCAGCCACCTCACTTACCTAATCCCACTTATCAACGTTGCGAAAGGTCGACTGATAAGGAGATGGTGACGTCAGACACGTTACGAGCCATAATATCATATCGTACATACATAAAATGATCTCACTTTATTTTCGAATGTCCAATAGAAGTTTACCGCCATGAAATATTGCTATAAAGGACAGATAAGATACAGAAGTACACGCTTATACAAGTAGAAATATTGTTCATAGTGTGGGCAGACATCCGAATGACCATGCAACGTATACGAAGGATTGATTGATATTTGGGTGTTACGTCCTATATTTTTGCAACTTTGCTAATCGAGACGATGAGTGGGTGGCATATGAAGATGTTTGGAGGAAAGAGGCAAGTAGGAGAGGAGGGAGGAAGTGGACATTATTGCACCATATACCAAATAAAATTTAAAAAATGTGTCCGTTGAAAAGTAGCCCCAGTGCGCCGCTGACGATAAAAATAAAGATCATCTTGGTGCCAATGTTCCAGACGAGTAGGCTCAGTTCCTCGTCCTTGATATTATTACTTAAGGTACTTGTATACCCTACACGGATGTGAATTTTAAAAAAATTGATTTTTTGGTTTATTTAGTTTAATTTCTTCACTTAGTTATGTTTCTTTGCATATATGATACATATGTATGCTGTTCTTATTTATTGCGGTATAATTATTTCATTGTAAGCACTGCACTTGTTTTATGCCTCAAAACCACGCTCAAAACGGCAAAAATAAAAGACATTCTAGGCCTAGGCCTTGACCTTGCACATCAACAAGTGAGGACCCAACTTTATTGTTGAATGCTATTGATGCGTCTATCCCTTCTTATAACAGTGGTTAAATTTCATTAAGCAAAATCTCAAAAGGCTGAGGATTTGATGGATGAGACATGAACATAACCGTAAGTAAAAGTGTTTCTTAACTTTAACTAGCATTATCTCAGATACAGTTTTTGATACGTTTGCTCTAACTTGGAAACAGATTAGATATAGTAAATAATAAGATAGGGACTTGAATTTGGTTTTATTTAAAATAAAAAAGTATGGGACATGGGCCTATGAGAGCTTTTTTCATATTTGTTTCATGATTATTTAATAGAACAATTTGAATACAAAAATATTCCAAGGAAAACTTATAATTGAAAAACTTTGAAGTTAGAAAATTCATAATACACCTTTAAGATAAAAATCTCAAAAAAGCTCTCATAGGCTCATTCGCACATATCATCTGCATCAGATGAGACCTCAATCAACTTTCTATGACTAAAAGTAGGCATCAAAATCCATATCACCAGTTTACCATTGTTATAACAATGAAATAAAACGTAACAATGGACTTTATGAATATTTAAATTGTTTTTAAATGGATATCATCTAATTAGGCAAGTGTCAAACTTATATAAAATACAAAAATATAAGAATGATAATAGGTAAAATTTTTGTTGCTAGGGTATACAAGTACCTTAAATACCCTTCTCGTCGCCTCGATGACCAACACAGAATACATTACGAGATGAAAAAACGACAAATTGTAATCGGTGTAGGCTGCACAAATGAACCAGCCAGACGTGATAAACATCTAAATGACTATTACGGCCAACACCACCACACAACCAAATTGTATGTAGCCATCTGCGATGATGTGGCTTGCGTCTCACTCTTTATTACACGTATTAGACCGAAACGAGGCCATGAACGACGCAAGTACGCAAATGACAAGATTATTGCCACAACGTCCAAGTTGTTAGGTGTTTTTAGTATTAGGAAGGTCTGACAAATCTACAATTGGGAGCATCGACCGTATACGTAGCCTACGGTTGGAAAGTCCTTCAGGGCAAACCATTCACGAAGATCTGCTTGATCGGCCCACAATTGATCGCATTGTTGTAGTTTAGGGGCACAGCTGATTGACTTGAATAAAACTAAGCAAAGGAGTTCAACAAAGAAAGAGAGATTTAGTCCAGCAATAAAACCGCCCAAAATTAACGGTTTGTTCTAATATCTTGAGGACGTTAGACACCATATTGAAAAGGTGTTCAATGACTATGAGTGTTATGTGGTTCGTAAGAACTAAAACCTTGATTCAGAAAGTGTAAAATATTTTTATTGTTACGGAAAAATTAAGAAATTATTTGCATTATGTAGGCCTACATTATCGATAACAAACAACCGAATGATAAAGTTATCTCACACTTTTTATTCCAGTTTTAGTTGTTACGAAATCACATCACACTCATTTAACTTTTTCAATTTACTGTGTAGTGTAGCCTAGCGTTATTGCAACAAAAAATTACCCTTTGCCGTTAAATGAGTGTGTTACACTAACGGGTAATAATTGAAGTCGAGTGTCATATAAAGAAACCTATTGAGCGTCACTAATTGGCCAAACAACTTCCTCAAGCCAGCAGTACAGCAGGGCTGAGGTCGACGTGTCGTACGTAAACTGTCACACCTAATGACAGCGATGAGTTAACTTTTTAATAATTACAGAATGTGCCGCGCTCCAAGGCAAGAACACAACCGCAAAGATACAATCATCATAAATATCAGCCAGCCGACGAACGCAGACCTTCCAGAAGACCAACGGCAGGAATTATTTTACAGGCATTTACACTAAGGGGTCAGTTATACGTCCACCCTTATACAGGGGGTGTTTGTTTACTCTCGTTCTCGGGGGTGTTTCTTGGACTGGTATAGAATGTGTCGCGGCAGAGTCTTGTTATAATTTAATTAGTAGTGATAGTGTAGTATACTAAAGTCGCTCCACAGAAACTTTGGGGCTGGGGAAGTCACAGCTGAGTGAGGCTTGGCCAACCAAATGTGAGTATTGGTGAAAGCCGCCCGCTGATTGGCTCCGACACGCCCATCTGTGACGTCCCCAGCACCAAAGTTGGTGTGGAGCAACTTTATTATACTATTTTTCTACGATATTAAGTTTCATTGTACCATTTTTTTCCTCGAAATGTAAAATGTAATCACCAAAGTTTACTATAATAGCACTATTACATACAAAACAACAGCTACCGTCACAAGATATTCACACATACACCAATAAGCCCAGCAACCTTGAACAATGATATACATCGCAAGCTAAAACAGGTTCAACAGTAGTTGTTTGTACCACAAGGTGTGTTACCTAATTAGTTATCTGAGGTTGTACTTCGAATAGCTGCTAAGCGGAATTGAATGAACTACAGCAGGATGTTGAATCGCGAGTTAGAAGAGTTAGGTTCTTTGAAAACGCACCCAGCAAGAGCAAATTTGAATCCAAGTTCTAACTTCTAATCAAGAATATGAAGTTGATGACACAATCAGAAGTAATGTTTGTGTGTATGGTTTACAGTCCAAAGACACCACTTGCCAGTGAAAGTCTACGAAGATGGTATGTCGTAGTTGTAACGTAACTTATACTTGTATTATTGTAAGAGCAGCCAATATATTAGCACGATTCGTGTGGCAATCTAATATGTTTCTGCGAACGGTTGGTTATTATGTCACATCATTATTTTGTTGTATTGGTGTTATCCCACGCAAGCCCACGGCCAATAAATAGTAGATCATTAATCGAATAAAATCGAACCGGTGACTAGCGAGATCTAATGTAGCCCTATCTATAGGTTACTAATCGGCAATCGCCCGAGCAAAAAAGCACACGTGTATGATACTGATATACATCCAAATGAGTGGCTTGGCCTATTCTTACAAATAATGGATTATTATTACAAAATGGGCCAAAGGACTAACGCTATAGGCCCCTAGCAGAGCCTCTGGAAATAGACAGGCCTAACTGTTTCTCAAATAAAAATTACTATCCCATTCTCTATTTAGTCTATACTACTGCAAGGACGGCAATGAAATCGTTGATAACAGTGATAGTACGTCTTTGACGTAGGTAGGCAAAGTTACGAAATGTGACAGCTCAGATAGGGCTTAAACAATACCAGATAAGGTTATATTAGCATGCACACAAATAGGACGAGGCGTATAGTAAAAACCCATGTACATCAATTATGTGGTTCTTAAGTCCATAATTATAACGTACAAAACACTTCGTATAGTAATTTGTTATCTGGTCAACTATCCTACAATGGATACATAATATAAGAGCAAAATCGCCGATAGTGAGTAATTTATCTGTCTATTTATTTTGACACAATTTTAGCCAGTCGCGTTCAGTCCTACTCCTACGCGTACAGTGTCGTCACAATCGATGAGTCAACAGGTGCCACGCAATGTAAATAAACATGCGAGCTAATGAGGGCAACACATTATCAGTGTGATATACCATGCGGGATAAGGGCAATGTCAGTGGGGGTAATAAGCCAAGGCCACCCAATGACCTTGCAGGTGCGCCGCGGCTGCATGCGCTTTGGCTCGGAGACAAGAACTACTTTTGTGTCTAGTTGCATATGTAATATACTTACACATGTATGTACATTCTGGAGCAAATGCAAATGTACAATTTCTGGAATTTTATCGGTCTTTGCATGCGTACAGTACAGCAAATGCAAATAGATGAAGAGCCCCCCTCCCCCAACACCGAGAAAAAATACAAAAGTAAAGGCCCCCTTTCTATCTTATTTACTTGTTTCCTACCATGTGTGATGTCGACCGCTACTTGAATATTTTTTCAAACAACACAAATATAATGTACCATAAATATATATGAAATATAAAATTGTTGACAATATATACCAGGAAAAACGAAAACACTGAACGCCCCCAACGCCCCCCCCCCCCCCACCCCCCTCCCAGTGGGGAGTATGCATAAAAATGAAGAAAATAGGGGTTCTCGCATCCGGAGGCGGAGAAATATCTTGTAGACGTGTGTGTATTCGGCGAGTCAAGAGTATTATTACACTAAACGCAACCACACTCCATACTTGCAGTTATCACTATAAATAAAATAAAATTCAGCTTGCAAACCTGCTTCGATACAGGCTTTACGTTAGAACATGGCTTAGCTATAAGTTACTAAAATGTCAATAACTCCTCTCACGCGTAGACAAACACGGATTTAGTTATCTATATTATCTTATCAACAACTTCTTTCGACAGTGCAAGGCTGCCGACACTCAACCTACGTGAGTTATGGGGGAAATAATGATAGATGATTGGACCGAAAACTGAAAATATAGCGATGGAACAAGTCAAACAAGCCTGCACGCATCAGTAATAAAAACAAAGCCAAGGTAAGGCGAGGCTACTCGCTCCATTGCGAATCGTGTGGTCATCATCGATTATGTACGGATAAGATAGCCTGGGGTCAGTCTGTCGATGTAGAGGCAGCTTGATGACTGAAGCGTATCGGCGGACATGGAGCAGATGACTGGGCGCTGAGATATTTCCGTTTTGTGAGTACGATTGCCGGAAAGTAACTTTGTGGCTTGAGATATGGAACTACGTATGAGCACATGTATGGGTTTCATGGCTTGAGATACGGAACTACGTATGAGTACGATTGCCGGAAAGTAACTTTACGGCTTGAGATACGGAAGCAGGTATGAGTAGGCCTAAAGTTGCAGGAAAGTAACTTTATGGCTTGAGATACGGAACTACGTATGACTGAGTACGATTTGCAGGGAAGTAACTTTACGACTTGAGATACGGCAGCAGGTATGAGTAGGCCTAAAGTTGCAGGAAAGTAACTTTATGGCTTGAGATACGGAACTACGTATGACTGAGTACGATTTGCAGGGAAGTAACTTTACGACTTGAGATACGGCAGCAGGCATGAGTAGGCCTAAAGTTGCAGGAAAGTAACTTTATGGCTTGAGATACGGAACTACGTATGACTGAGTACGATTTGCAGGGAAGTAACTTTACGACTTGAGATACGGCAGCAGGCATGAGTAGGCCTAAAGTTGCAGGAAAGTAACTTTATGGCTTGAGATACGGAACTACGTATGACTGAGTACGATTTGCAGGGAAGTAACTTTACGGCTTGAGATACGGAAGCAGGTATGAGTAGGCCTAAAGTTGCAGGAAAGTAACTTCATGGCTTGAGATACGGAACTACGTATGACTGAGTACGATTTGCAGGGAAGTAACTTTACGACTTGAGATACGGCAGCAGGCATGAGTAGGCCTAAAGTTGCAGGAAAGTAACTTTATGGCTTGAGATACGGAACTACGTATGACTGAGTACGATTTGCAGGGAAGTAACTTTACGACTTGAGATACGGCAGCAGGCATGAGTAGGCCTAAAGTTGCAGGAAAGTAACTTCATGGCTTGAGATACGGAACTACGTATGACTGAGTACGATTTGCAGGGAAGTAACTTTACGACTTGAGATACGGCAGGAGGCATGAGTAGGCCTAAAGTTGCAGGAAAGTAACTTCATGGCTTGAGATACGGAACTACGTATGACTGAGTACGATTTGCAGGGAAGTAACTTTACGACTTGAGATACGGCAGCAGGTATGAGTAGGCCTAAAGTTGCAGGAAAGTAACTTTATGGCTTGAGATACGGAACTACGTATGACATGAGTACGATTTGCAGGGAAGTAACTTTACGACTTGAGATACGGCAGCAGGCATGAATGAGTAGGCCTAAAGTAGCAGGAAAGTAACTTTATGGCTTGAGATACGGAACTACGTATGATTACGATTGCAGGAAAGTAACTTTACGGCTTGAGATACGGAAGCAGGTATGAGTAGGCCTAAAGTTGCAGGAAAGTAACTTTATGGCTTGAGATACGGAACTACGTATGACTAGGTACGATTTGCAGGAAAGAAGCTTTACGACTTGAGATAGGCCTACGGCAGCAGGTATGAGTAGGCCTAAAGTTGCAGGAAAGTAACTTTATGGCTTGAGATACGGAACTACTTATCAGTACGATTGCCGGAAAGTGACTTTACGGCTTGAGATACAGGTGACAGACTGTTATATCGGTATCGTTCTCGGCGGACTACCAGCTGAATATACTCGATATCTGAACGGCTTAGTAAATCTCTATGGGTTCACCTGCAGGGCGATTCTGTATGGGCGACGATAAAGTTATCAGCGGTTTTAGTCGTTACTGAAGGCAAATGCAAGGCGGTGATTGGCTCATCGCCTTCTTCTAACAACTGAAACCGGTGATAAACGTATCGTCACCCATACAGAATCGTCCTGCAGAAGTGAAAACATTACCGGCAATGAAACAGTAGAAATTAACATGAAGGGTCTTGGATCGGGCTGTTACTACTACGCTAACCCCTCTGACGACCCTCATTGCCCAGCAACTGAGAATCATGGTTGTTTGTTCAATACTGCTGAACCAACTTGCGACACACTCTTTCAACCTGAAGATCAATACATTACATAATATTCAGAAGCATGCATGACGATTATAGTTTGTGTGGCATTCCTAAGATTGGGGCCCCTCTCCGTACCTCTGCATAGCGGGTTCCGAAGCTTACTGGAGCTGCAGTTCGGGGGGGGGGGGGGGGCAGTGGCGTATCCAGGAATTGGGAAAGGGGGGGGTTTTCAACCCATATTATAGAGAGTGGAGCCGAAACATAATTGGGGTTCTGGGGGGCTTGCCCCCGAAAAAATTCTCGTCAAGGTCATTTTAGTGCAAATCTGTGCGTTTTACAGCGGCTAACTGAAACAAGATTACTCAGTTTCTGGCAACACATTTTTTCCTTAGCACCGCTAATAAAAGGAACCTCAATCAATAATTTGCATATTTTTCGTATTGCTTTTGCTTTTAATTGCAACAATATACAATAATTTTAAAGTAAAACATCTAATTGTCTATGGAAATACTGTCTATTGATACTGTCTATTGAAATCTAAACGGTCATTTTCCATGTTTCCTTTGCAAAAGGGGGGGTTTTGTCCCCCCCCTCCCCCCCCGTGTATACGCCACTGGGGGGGGATAATTTTGTCAAACTAAAATGTAATAAATTCCCATACACTCCGTCAATTGGATTGTCACAATGTAAAATTGGAATTGGACATGATGGATCAAGTTCAATTTTTTACAGTGTCCCAAATTGTCGGATTTCAAACAATATGACGCCACTAAAATGTGCTCATTATTGTATGTTTCCTTTCGTGTCGCAACATTCTAATCTCCAGTGTTGTTAAATTAGGCCTATACTACATTATCAAAACTATAGCCATATAAGAGAAATCTCCTATTTAGGGGAACTCTTGGTTGCTATGGAATTGTTTTATCCATACTACTTTCCATAAGAAAACGAAGTCCTTAATGAGGGGTTACGTTACCCTTAAGTAAGGTGCATGTACGTAGGCCTATCCAGGACTAGATGACTGAATTTGTTGGGTTTAAGGGCGCTTCAACCAGTTGACTAGATGACTCAAACTATAATTTCTTGTGTAATGTAACATCATAAAACGATTCACCATACCACTGAGATAGGAACTCCAAGGTTTAATATTATATGAGGCCAGAGTCCAGGCTATACATTTTATTGTATGAATTTAGTACCTTTTAAAGTTGCGGATATCAGAAAACACGGTCATAAATGTATATGTAAATGTAATTAGGCCTATTACATAAATGCTTCAATGTACTAAAACACGAATTCTTTTAAATAGAAAGTGCAATTAAGAATTAATATTCCGTCGTAATAACGAGAGCGTGCTCATTGGCCGAGGACTCGGGTACAACAAGGTAAATTCACCTGTTCTCGTTTACACGGGTCTCGACATAATATTGTTGGTGGTTTGAAGAATGTGACTTCCTTGTGCCGTGTGCGTAATATGTATTTTCATAACTTGTAACGTAGTGAGTGGGGTGGGAACATTTTCTCACACGGTTGTTTACTTTCAGAAGCGTTGGCCTACGGCGCTGGCATCCATAATCCCGACATCCCCACACGCCACTCCAAGCTCACTCCAATACACCTGTTCGGCATGTCGGTTACATTATTACAACAACTGGAGTAACGGCTGCTATGATACGTTACAAGTTATGAAAATCTAACGACATTACGCACACGGCCCAAGGAAATCATAAATCATATTCTTCAAACAATCAACATTATGTCGATGACCCGTGTAAACATGAACAGGTGAATTTGCCTTGTCGTACTCGTATGTACCTTTGTACCAGAGTCCCCGGCCAACAAGCACACTATCGTAATTACGACGATATATTAATTGGTAAAAGAATTCATGTTTTAGTACATTGAAGCATTTATGTAATACTTACATTTACATAAAATATGACCGTGTTTTCTGATATCCGCAAACTTTAAAAGATAGGCAAATAAATTCATATAATAAAATTTCTATAGTCTGGACTCTGGCCCCATTCACTATTCACATACGCAAACCTTGGACCTTGGTTTGAGTTTGACGGTTTAAATCCCCCCCCCCCCCCCCCCCCCAAAGATTGTTGTTTTCATTATTATTCAGCCTAGGCTATATTTTATAATTCAGTGGCCGAAATATTCCAATGTATTGGATTAGGTATAATTTTCATCTATTGTCAAATTGTAAAAATTTATCTCGTTTAGGCCTATTCCTGAAAATATCACAAAAGTGTTCATAACTATTTAACGTTCACACTAGTTAATAGCACATGGGGGGGGGGGGGGGGGATGGTAATTCAATTTACACGACTCTGGGTAGGCCTAATCATTTCCGTACTTCCAGATAAAAATCCGTACCACAAATACAGTACTGGCCTAGGGGGTTTGGGGACGGGGTGGAGTATGCCATAATTAACATAATAATGGTTTACTTACAAAAACGGTAAATGCCGAAGTCCAACTGCGGTTGGGCTGCTGATAATCCTGTTGAACACGTCCAGTTAATCCTCAATCAAGTTAAACAAACACAATAATTGACAGCTTTGTTACAAATCACTTAAAAAATCAATCAAATACAACACGATAATTCACATTTTAAAAATACGATTACGTCAATCAGTGGTTAACGAAATAAAACTCCAATAACTGTTGTGACAGGATGTTTACAAATTACAAATGTCGTTGTCAAGTTTGACGGTTATATTTCAAACGACAAATGTTCACGCGCGGCAACACACAACCACACCGCTCAACGTCCAACAGGCAACTAACGAACTCTTCAATGTAATTGCACTCTTCGCCGCCAGCTGCCGCTAGCGCTAGTGTGCGCCGTTAGCGGTCAAACCATCTCGCTTCCTGGCTGCTTCTTCACTTTAGGTCCGTGAACTTGGCACCACCCTTACCTTCACCCCTTTGCCATTAGTTAGTGCGCCTGTTCGCATAATTAGGCCTATTTTTTTTTATACAAAATTCAGGGGCGGACTGGTATAAAAAGGCCCGGGATGCTGGGTTTCGGGGGGCCCGCACGAAGCGGCAGCTGGGGTCTGGGGCGAAGCCCCAGCCGCCAGAGGCAAATACGCCGAAGGCGTAAACATTTCTTTGGGGTTGCTTTGAATTGTATTGCCTAAAATGCGATTTTAGGGCGCGATTCACAGAGGCCACCCTATTCAGTAGCACTACCGGGTGCGTTATTCAAATTGTAAGAAAACGATATTCGAGGTAGGCCTACGGCCATTAGTGTTATTGACAAGTAACATATATATATATATATAGATATATATTGCCATTCGTTCGCAAAATGCTAGCGTGCGAGCGGATTTGACAAGGTTTCCTGGGCGACGGGGGGGCCGCGGACACGCGGCGCGCGGTATTTCCTTAGAGCATAGATAGTTAGAACTATACATGCTCTAAGGGTATTTCAAAATAATACTTATAGAGTGGGGTTAGGATTTTTTTAGCAATATAAAGAGAAGTATTTACATCATTGGAACTTTCTGGTGGCAGCTCGGGGGCCCGGACTGCTAAAGGGCCCGGGATGCGATCGCATCCCGGCATCCCGTGGCCAGTCCACGTCTGAAAAATAACAGGTGGTGCAGCTGCAGCATCCTTCTTTATTGGAAAATGCGTGAAAAGTATTTAGTGCTTAATTGGTGCTAATTTGTGACGTGAATCCTATATTTTTTTATTGCTGCCTTATTTCCAGAGTTATATGAAAAAACATGCAGGGGTTCTGGGCCGTTTTACAGCGATCAATATGAATATCATCTTGACTTTGTATTTAATGCTCCTCGAAATTAGTGTCATCTCCAAACTAAGGAAGCACTAAATATTTGGGGGATTTGAGGGAGATAGAGTAGTGTGGGGGGGGGGGGGGGGGGAGGGCGAACAATGCCACAAAGGCACTAAGAGTAAAAGAGGGTATAGCGTGTCAAATTCATGGGCTTCTTCAGGGACCTTCGTAGAGTTTTACACTCCACGAAGGTCCCTGAAGAAGCACCTTACAATATGGGCGAAACGTTGGATTGGTTCCACCTTTTGAGTTTTGACACGGTTATACCAGGAAAACCCACGATAGTATATATACCACGTGACGTATATGCACGAGTCATTACTGTGACTGAACTGAACTGCTGTGATTGAACAATAGCTGTGACTGAACAGAACACGTAAAAAGCCGTGTTCACATGATGAAGCAGTAGCAAACATGATATACATGATAGACTTTATGTTTTAATGAAAGTGATTCTGAAAGTAAATAAATACCGAATCTAGGGTTGAATTGAAAAGCGCGAGGAAGCAATCATCAACTTCCTCTCCTTCATGCACAGAACTTCATGCAGAGCATATTAATGTTTCTGTACCCTTGGAACTTACCGCAATAATATGTGTGCGGCAGACCTAAGCAACCAGTATGCAAAGCATTTTCAAACGATAATATATTCGTTGGTGCAGGACTTCACCCTTCCCATGCAGTAAGCCACCCTAAACCCAAATAAGGAAGCCCGACTCGGTATGTCTGCACATGGGGGGCTTCAAGCTTCAAGAGTAGGGCTTATAGCGTAGTGCTTCAAACACATTTGACTTGCATAAATCACGTTTTACTAATAATGTAATTCTCGACTTAGCGGTGCTGTGTGTGCAATTCGCAGATTAGTGCGCATGGATGGGCGCCATCGGTAACGAGTGAAATAATAAGAATTAATGCGTTACGAATTAATACGTTTTACAAAGGAGGACAATAAATAAAAAATATACAATTGACAAACTAGCATTGTTTGCCCATCAGGAGACGTTTACCTGCTACCTGATAAGATAGGTCTACGTGACGTCTTTGCTTTGTAATCTTTGCTATCAGTAGACAGTAATCTTTGGTTGCTAGTCATAGATTCCCGCTGTACATGCTGCTATTTTACAACTTAGGCAAGGGTCTTCACTATACCTATCGTCCATCTCCATTCTCTACAACAAACCCCCTAAAAACGTACTGACCTCGTCATCAGTCAGAAACTATATTCAAACACAAATTCAAGTCTTCTCTTTCATCCACCCTACTACCTGTAATACTATCGTAGTCAACCCCCTCACGTTCACGAGTCCTGTACAGTGAACAGTGTACACCAGCACTCTTACAGTCAGCTTTCCTCGAAGACGAACCTCCTATAGTATACATCGATTAATGTATTCTGTTGTGCTGTATTTAATCATTGTGAGTTATTTTATTCTTATTTTTACTGTATCATTCCTCCATTCTGTATTTGCACAGCTCATGTTTGGCAATTTTTTGTCACTTACGTACCCTACAGGCTATATTCACACTCTCTCTCTCTCTCTCTCTCTCTCTGGAGAAGAATATTCCTACTATACAAGAATCAAAATATGTGAATAAAGAAATCAGTAAGGGGGCCACATAACATCGCTCTCTTCTATGTCACTGCAGGACAGACGTGAGGGAACGGGAAGCAGTTATAAATATCTTGTCTGTTGCAAGATCCACGCATAATCAAACATGAACAATGGTAGAGATGTTAATGTCAATAAAGTGTCACTGCCTTTCACTGTATCGTATAACGTCGCCTTACCACGAGCACGCGCCTCTCTAAGGTCGAGACACAGTGACCTGTAAAACACGTGCGTGTGCGTGTGCGTGTGCGTGTGCGGGCCCTTTGCATGGGTACGATTGTATATAGAAAAAAGAACATGTGATAAATATTTGCTTATGCAATGCGTAAATGCTACCACCAATCTTAAAATCACGTGAAATCACCCGTTTTCTAAACTCATATCTCAATAATTGTAAATACATGGACGAAATGAAAACGGAGTTCAATTTTGGTTCGAAAGAAGTGCCTGCTTAATTTACAAACTAAATTTGAAATATCAGTCCTGATAATTTTGACAATATGACACATTTAACACATAGTATTTAGTTACTTCGAACCTTAATTGAGCTCTGTCTTCACTTATCGATGTGTGGTGAAGCATTACTGAGATTTGGTTTTCAATAATTACCTACTAATTTCTCACAATGTTAATATTGACGGGCGCCAATTTATTCATAGTTGTGGTGTAACCACTGGGTACGTTTGCGTATTTTTTAGTTTGGTGTGAATCGAATTTCATATTGGTACTTCTACTTATGCCCTCATCCGCTGGACACTTATTCTGTAATCATCCCGCTATGGAAGCGGGCCGCTTTGGGTCGATAGCGGGCGATATGGAAACAATTGCGGTTCCACAACAATATAACTGTCTCAATAAGTTCCAATACTAGTGTTAATATTTCTCAATTGTTTCCATATCGGCCCGCATCCAAAGCGGGATAGTTACAGAATAAGGGCCCGGGGCCCATACATTATAACACCAACTTGGCAACTCAGGAGGACCAAAGTGCAAGAGCCCCGCTCGGGTTAGCCAAGAGGAACGGTAAGGTAACCAACCACGCAAGTAGTCGGGGCCTTGCTTGGAATCAGGTGGATCGGTCAAATGTTCATGGTGTCATCTCCACAAACCAACCAACCTGATGGCAAAAAGTGAGCCAAAAAAAACGTGCCTGTGAAACCTGTTTGAATCTGTGATGCTGTTGCTGCACACCTGCGGTTGGACCAAACGCTCTCTGCAGCGCACATCTTGCACGCCGCAACAAGCCGGAGGTGCTTACTTCACTCTGCTACTTTACTGGCACTTGGCATTGCTCTGCATTACCACATTCGCATAATTATTGTTGTTGTTATTGTTAACTTTGTTAAATGGTTACTATGGTTTCTACAAAAGGAAACAATCAAAATGCGTGGTCTTCTAAGAATTTGTTAAGCAGGCGCCTGGTTGTAGCCAGGAGAAAAAACCTGTTGGAATTCATAGTTGGCAGTTGTTGCTATGGATTTGTTTTCTATATGGGAAATAATTCATACGAACAACTGTTACCTTGGTAACAATGGGCGCCCCTAGGTGTAGAGGATGACTATGAATTCCAGTCTAGTCGTCCCCTACACCTTGGGGCGGGCGCCCGTTGTTGTTATTTCCCATATAGAAAACAATCTATAGCAACAACGGGTGCCCCTAGGGGTAGGGGACGACCATGGGGGACGACTATGAATACGAACCTACATTTTTGATAAACCGCGGACCTAAATCGAACCAAGATACAAGATTGCTTGTAAATATGTCGTACATCAGCTCGGATCGTGTAAAGAGGCCTTGGTTGTGAATGTCGCTATGAAAACGGGTGGGGAGTGACGTAGGTAATGTACCCAGCGGACCGCGAGGTGCCGGACGAAGCTCGCACGCGCTAGAGGCTGTCTACTCTAGCACGCGCTGGAGGCTCCCTGCTCTAGCACACGCTGGAGGCTCCCTGCTGTAGCACACGCTGGAGGCTCCCTGCTCTAGCACACGCTGGAGGCTCCCTGCTCTAGCACACGCTGGAGGCTCCCTGCTCTAGCACACGCTGGAGGCTCCCTGCTCTAGCACACGCTGGAGGCTCCCTGCTGTAGCACACGCTGGAGGCTCCCTGCTCTAGCACACGCTGAAGGCTCCCTGCTGTAGCACACGCTGGAGGCTCCCTGCTCTAGCACACGCTGGAGGCTCCCTGCTCTAGCACACGCTGGAGGCTCCCTGCTCTAGCACACGCTGGAGGCTCCCTGCTCTAGCACACGCTGGAGGCTCCCTGCTCTAGCACACGCTGGAGGCTCCCTGCTCTAGCACACGCTGGAGGCTCCCTGCTGTAGCACACGCTGGAGGCTCCCTGCTGTAGCACACGCTGGAGGCTCCCTGCTGTAGCACACGCTGGAGGCTCCCTGCTCTAGCACACGCTGGAGGCTCCCTGCTCTAGCACACGCTGGAGGCTCCCTGCTCTAGCACACGCTGGAGGCTCCCTGCTCTAGAACACGCTGGAGGCTCCCTGCTCTAGCACACGCTGGAGGCTCCCTGCTCTAGCACACGCTGGAGGCTCCCTGCTCTAGCACACGCTGGAGGCTCCCTGCTCTAGCACACGCTGGAGGCTCCCTGCTGTAGCACACGCTGAAGGCTCCCTGCTCTAGCACACGCTGGAGGCTCCCTGCTCTAGCACACGCTGGAGGCTCCCTGCTCTAGCACACGCTGGAGGCTCCCTGCTGTAGCACACGCTGGAGGCTCCCTGCTCTAGCACACGCTGGAGGCTCCCTGCTGTAGCACACGCTGGAGGCTCCCTGCTTTAGCACACGCTGGAGGCTCCCTGCTCTAGCACACGCTGAAGGCTCCCTGCTCTAGCACACGCTGAAGGCTCCCTGCTGTAGCACACGCTGGAGGCTCCCTGCTCTAGCACACGCTGGAGGCTCCCTGCTGTAGCACACGCTGGAGGCTCCCTGCTGTAGCACACGCTGAAGGCTCCCTGCTGTAGCACACGCTGGAGGCTCCCTGCTCTAGCACACGCTGAAGGCTCCCTGCTGTAGCACACGCTGGAGGCTCCCTGCTGTAGCACACGCTGAAGGCTCCCTGCTGTAGCACACGCTGGAGGCTCCCTGCTGTAGCACACGCTGGAGGCTCCCTGCTCTAGCACACGCTGGAGGCTCCCTGCTCTAGCACACGCTGGAGGCTCCCTGCTCTAGCACACGCTGGAGGCTCCCTGCTGTAGCACACGCTGGAGGCTCCCTGCTCTAGCACACGCTGGAGGCTCCCTGCTCTAGCACACGCTGGAGGCTCCCTGCTCTAGCACACGCTGGAGGCTCCCTGCTGTAGCACACGCTGGAGGCTCCCTGCTCTAGCACACGCTGGAGGCTCCCTGCTCTAGCACACGCTGGAGGCTCCCTGCTCTAGCACACGCTGGAGGCTCCCTGCTCTAGCACACGCTAGAGGATTCTGCACCCGCTAGGCTAGAGGCTATATCTACTCAAGCACGCGCTAGAGACTATATCTACTCTAGCACGCGCTAGAGGCTTTATCTACTCTAGCTCGCGCTGGAGGCTCTCTGCTCTAGCACGCGTCGATATTTCTTTACTATTAGGTTCCCAGTTTCTTGCGCTATTATTTTCAAACTGCCTCTGCCTTGGTACTGCCTCTGGCTTGATACTGGCTCCTAGATGAAACAGAACTTATTACTGTAGAAGGTGCTCGAGTCTACGCACGGGACGTACGGACGGATGCGATTTCCTGCGACACTAGAGCGCGTAGCGGACAAATAGTTGAGACACCCTGTAAGACCTGTCTTTACCATTATTTATAAATAAGTACCGGTACCTCAAGTCCTCAATTTTTTGTAGTCCTCAATCCTCATATACTTTATCGTTCACCTTATACCACCGCTCTAGATCTCGTAAAGATCTACCTATCTATATACTATCGTACAATAAAGATAGGCATCCGCATAACAAGCAAAACTCGACTAATTTTTGCAAAGAACTATAACGCCCGCGCATATATTTCCTATAGAGGTTTGAGTTGCATTCCAAAGGTAAATTAATTGAATTAGCAACCCTGATTAGTGATTATTATACGTCACAAGTATTTTGCACACAGTATTTGGCTCTCAAGAAACCAAACTTAGCCGTGTGTGTACTTTTTCGATGTGTTGTCACAGAACGGTGATTTCGCGCGGTTTTTATATTGGGTTGGGGGTAGCCAACTTCCACTTTATCCAACGTAGAGAGAAGTTTAGAGTATAGACTTTAGAAGTCTCTATGCCTATAAGTATAACCCCTGAAAAACATAATTACTTCTGACGCGTCTCTAACTATGATGTAAAAGAAAAATAACAAACACATTAAATTATTATCCAATATCAGATAATACGATAATCTTAATAGGTCTACCGCCTAACTTATTACATATCAGTACGTTGTGGTTCGCCATTACTGATCGAGATGTTAGTCCTAAAATGAAGGTCATTAGGTGCACACGCTCTTGTTGCACGTGATTAAACTGCTCTAAAGTCCAAACGGCAAATTTCTCCACAACCACGTCGTCTCGAACCGTTTTTTAAAACATGTAATGGCAATGATTATTTCTGTTCAGCTGGCCAAGTGGGCTATCCAGACAATTACCAGTGGACCCAATTATTCGATCTGAAACCACATAATGGCACACGCAACGCACATGGAGCCAAGTCAACGGCGTTGTCGCAAGCCGATTGAAAAACTCTATGGTCTAGATAGTTTTTCGCGCGACATTAGACTCGGTCGGAGAGTTATTGAGATCGCCGCACGGAGCAGCACTATCAACATCCGGTGACACCATCAGCCCTCTTGAATAGGCTGTGAGGTTTTGTACGAAACTTGTGTTTTTACAGGCTACAAATTAGTTAATCACCTGCAGAAGGAGGATGCTATATTGTATTTCGTTGAGAAATTGGCCTCTAAAAATGATGGCGGCAAGAAAATTCTGAGAAGTTTTTTTAGCTGTCAATTGGACGTAGTTATGCAGAAAGGAACCAACCCACACATATCTGAAAAATAGTTACAGCGGTTCTAGTATTACTTCTCATCATAAAATCTGCATTAACCCCACAATATCTACAAAATCATGTTAAATACACTAGTTATATGTGAATTTAAGGAGAAGAAAATATTTCCAAAAATATTTGTATTTTGGTTGCTAATACGAAAAATGTTGGTTGGTTCCTTTCTGCTTACTAGGATAAGTCAACTACAAAAAATAAAATGTGGGTTGGTTCCTTTGCTTTTACTATATTTGATGAAATAAAGTTTGACAAAAAGTGATATATTAGGATTTTAAATGAATAGGTAGTAGTTTTTATATAATATGTGGATTAATTTAACTTTCAATCCCGCCATGCTTCCATTTTTGTAACATTAACCTCAATAATTGCAACGGCTTCCTACTCTGCTTTCAACATAAACATCCGGCCGAACTTTGGGTTTATGGATAGATATGGGATTCTTCTTTTTATCCTTAAAATCACATTTAAAAAATATAAATTTTCTGAAAACAACAACAACAAAATATAATGATCAGAATGGAAACAAACATAAAATGTTGCATTCTCAATCTCACATTAAGCAGAAAAGAACCAAGTGGGTTGGTTCCTTTCTGCAAAATACGAAATGTGGGATTTCTTGTGTAGCCTACCTGTAGCAGAAAAGAACCAAGTGGGTTGGTTCCTTTCTGCAAAATACGAAATGTTGAATTTTCTTGTGTGGGTTGGTTCTGGTGCGTATAGAAGGCAGCACATATATAATACTAAGTTGGGAATTAACACATACTTGCAGGCCTCTATTGTTGATGCTTGGAACTATTTTTCTAAAACAAAAAAATATTTGTGGGTTGGTTCCTTTCTGCATAACTACGTCCAATTATTGTTCACCGTTGATTTATTGTTAAATCGTCAATGGCGCAGATAAAGAGGTTACTTTGGCATCGATAAGGAGGTTGCTTAGCAGCTCTATGTATTTGTTAAATTGAGTCTCCAATACTTATTTCGAAAAAACACCTTACCGATGCGTTCGTCATAGGTGACTGACTCGTGAGTCGTGACCAATCAGCGATCGGTATTTTAAATTAGGGCTCACTGGTTGGTCACGAATCACTAATCTATAACGAAAGCATCTGTAAATGTTGTTTCGGGACAAATGTACTTACTACCATTTAGTGCATTAGTCTTTATGTATGTACACAATACACTCAATGGTACTACCTATCTAATACCCGCAACTGACGTCACAACAACCT
Organism: Isoperla grammatica; assembly: GCA_945910005.1. Lineage (NCBI taxonomy): Eukaryota > Metazoa > Arthropoda > Insecta > Plecoptera > Perlodidae > Isoperla > Isoperla grammatica. The sequence goes on from OX246741.1 coordinate 35,728,451, forward strand.
TTACTATACCACCTTCTCCTCACCAGCCCAGAAGTTTAGTGATGCTCAAACCTCATGGTCTAACGATATCCATCCTTATTAAAAACGGAAACTTAGTAGAACAGGTATATAATATGTGTTATTAAAAATATAGGACTATACACTGTTCCTTGTCAATTAAAATAATTATAAAACGACGCAATATTTCGAGAGCTAATCAGCTCTCGAAATATTGCGTCGTTTTATAATAATTTTGATATCCTTCCTTGCCTCACAGGAATATTATTGTATCGTGGTCAACCCCCATGGGTCAACCCATGCCCAAGTTCAAGTTGCCTCAGTCGCAGCATATAAAATACTATCGTACAATAAAGATAGGCATCCGCATACAAAGCAAAACTAGACTAATTTTTGCAAAAAACTATAACGCTCGCGCAGAGCTCTTACTTGCACACATAAACCGCGCGAGGCCCGCACGCTTTTCTCTGCTGGGTATACATGTGACACTAACATACTGCTGGCTCCCATCACTATGTGTGTGAGACAATGCATTGAGCTACAATTTACAAATAATACATTCTTTTGTATTCATTTTTAATTACACAATATTGATATCAACTTCCGTGTCCACAACAGAATTGTATAGTTGCCCCGAAATAGCCTTACATATGCTTTCGTCAATCGACGAGTGATTCGTGGCCAACCAGGGAGTCCCCAATTTAAAATACCGATCGCTGATAGGTCACAAACCACTCGTCTATGGCGTAGGTCTATATATTATGTATTGGCATTGTGTATCCAATCCCTTACGGCATCGGTAAGGTTGTTTTGGGGCAAGTAGTAAACTAAAATGGTTTAACAAGAGGATTGTGACGGCATCGGTAAGGTTGTTTTGGGGCAAGTAGTAAACTAAAATGTTTTAACAAGAGAATTGTGTTGTGTAGCTACATTTATATGGCTTCAAGCTCGTCATAATTGAGTGTACTTTTATGACACACGATATAAAAGACATACAGTGTCATGTACTGTCTAGAAAGAGTTACTCAGGTGGGAAGACCATGTTTAAGTCAACACAACTACCTATGGTAGAGAGAGTACTGTTGATATCAATTTCGCAAATCTCCATTACCTGTATCAGATTTAGTGTCGATCGAAAAGTTCTCCCCGTAGGAAACTTCTTTATCGACTCAACCGGTATAGTGGTGCTTGGCGCTACCTGTGAGCGAAATGTCTGAACTATTGCGGTGTCGGCCGGTAAGTCGATAACATAGGAGTGCTGTAAGAGCGGTTGGTTACGCCAGTTGAACAAGATTCATATTATAGCTATTTCTTTATGTTAGGATAATTTTAATTCATTTTAATTTACCTTGAAGTAACGTCAAATGAAAGAAGGAACATGGTAACTGATGTCCTCAGATTACATGGAATTACTGCAGCCCATGCAGTGTGTTGTACATGAAGGCTGCATGTAACGTAGTTGCATACTGTGAGATTAGGCACTATTATTATAAGTAAAACATCGCCCCGTCTGGGTCTAGAGTAGAACTCTGCTGGTCGTAAGAGGCCACACCAATGACATGAGGTCCTCCCCTATCCCTTACCCAATAACTGCTTCTCGTACAAAGCACCCAGCCGCATTTACTTTTCAATGCAAATCATCGCAGATTATCCACAGTTCCATCACCAATCACATTATACTGTCTAACGTCACCGTATACGCCTCAAAGATATTTTATGACGTTGGTACTAATGTCTGCGTGCCCTTAGTTGCACCACTAATGAAAATATATGTACTTTAGAGACGGTATTATTTTATGACGTTGGTACTAATGTCTGCGTGCCCTTAGTTGCACCACTGATGACAATATATGTACTTTAAAGACGGTATTATTTGATGATTTTGGTACTAATGTCTGCGTGCCCTTAGTTGCACCACTGTTGAAAATATATATACTAAAAATATATGGAGAATGCTCTACAAAAAGTCGTATAGACTATATTTTAATAATAAAACTATAATTCCACATTTCACTGTAGAGTGGGGCCGTAATGTATTATCTGTGACGTATAGTGTGTGATAAATTGGATTACTGGTGGCACGAGGAAACCGAACAAAAATACTCGAAATTCCTAAACGGGCTTTTATAGAGATTCTTCAATTTGATGATTGCAGCTTTATACGTTTTGGCGCTTATATAAAATAGTTAGCCTTAAATTGCGTAAAATACATAAGATTTGCCATGACTTTCAAAGGAGCACTTGCGGCCTTCACCATGGTAAAAACGTGTCGTGCAGCAATTCGATGGAAAACACATTACGGGAATTATACTTTATAGTATTTCTATGCATCATGTAACTCTTAAACCATGCACGTACTATAGGTGACATAATAGATTGAATTAATTATTCGGTTGTAAAACTTATTTCTTAGTAAGACAATACACAACGAACTGAACTACACAATAGTTAGGAACATAATTTGAAGGCATAAAAACAAATGTAGTTATACTGAGATGTGTAATTAACATTTAATAATTTCCGGTGTACTGCATTGTGTGATTGTGTGATTGTTTCTAGAGTAAAGACTGCCTTGCTTGAATGCTGGTTAGTCAGAAGTGAAGGAGGACGCATGGGTGAATAGAAGTGGCGCAATAAACTATACAGAACAACGAAATCGCGTTTTATACAGATTTACTTTTCGTGGCGGTAACCGGTATGAAAACCATAGGGGACAATTCATACAGACATAATTATAGATATAAATAAATAAAATAAAATAAATTCGTATTTATAGAGTCCACACACTCAGTAACAAGACTGAATTTCAGTGGGGCCACTTGATTTAAAGCGACTAAACCAACCCTGTAGGCTCTGAACACAATCGACGAGTGAGCGAAAACCAATTAAAGATCTATACTTCAAATATGAAACACATGGATCAGTGATTGGACAGTGCGAACACCTGCGGACAAGTGCCAGAATCAACAAGGCCGATTAAGAACAATTTAACTTTGAATTTATCAGTGTTCAGAAATCGACCCCGTATAGACAATGTATCAAATAATTACCTTTTATCAAACGAGATTAAACATTTTCTGTAAACATTTGAAGTTAATGAAATTGAAAACAATAATTATTATAGTGTTTCATAGTATACTAATGTAATTATCTCACTGAAGGTATAATAGTCTATAAAATCTTGTTATAATAAATAATTACAACGATGCACTCAATAAATTCAAAGTTGTTCTGAATTGGCCTTGTTGATTCTGGCACTTGTTCGCAGGTGTTCGCACTGTCCAGTCACTGATTCATAAATTACATATTAATTGACATGTCGATCTTTGGTTATCGCTCACTCGTCGATGGTGTTTGGAGCCTACAGGGTTGGTTTAGGCGCTTTAAATTAAAGACGCCCACTGAAAACCAGTCTTGTTTACCGAGTGGGTAGACTCTAAATATGAATTTATTTTATTTATTTATTTTATTTGCTTTTCATGTTCCCTAAATATTTGTGTCTGTATACTGTTACAGATGCCAGTTTGAACTGCAGTGATACAGTTATTTGTATCACACATTCAGGTATCTTGCCTGAGCACCATCTCATCATTATTTAAAATAATTAAACTAAGCTAATTGGTGCCAAAAGGTAAGTGGCTCTAACCTCTAATTAAACATGGTAATGAGATATCTCACTGCCCACAGATGGCAAACTCAGTTAAGTATTGTAGATTGTTTTATTCATTAGTAAACTTGTCCTGTGTGAACAATAGTGAGACTGTGTCAAGGACTTGGGAGACGAGACGACCTATTGACCTCAAGGGGTCAATGGACAAGGAGCTGACCATATCTTACTAATGCGAACACTAATTTCGGAGAGAGTAATTACTCTTCTATTTGCGATCCTTTATTTGATCACTTTCCAAACTTTCTTTTTGAATATAGTATCATTGCCAGTACTATATTGCGTAACAGGAGATCAACTGGGCGTCTATTGTTATATATTTCCTGATAGTCATATACATCGTTTTGATCATGCACTTACAGGGGCGGATCTAGCCTTGATTTATGGGGGGGGGGGGCGGTTTCATGGAAGGCGATTGCCAATTATTATAGGAGGGGGGGGGGGGGGGGCTTAAGTGCATGCTATATATACAATGTTTGGGGAGTATTGTACATTATGTTTAATTTAATCAATCACATTTTCAAAACATACTTTACTTCAGTCAATACTGCCATTGTCACATTTTGGGTGAAGCAATAACATAGTTGTCCCTAATGTTGACGTATAAACGAACAACACAAGTCATATTTTTTTATTTTGAGATAATTACGGAAGTTTCAGGGGTGTCATTCGGAAACAACGTAATTTCACACTAAGTATCGATTTGTAAGTGAACCTGAGAATATTCATTTAATTTGATTCCTTTTAATAATCTCATTTACATCTACTTTAAGGGTACCACAAACAAACATGCATGACATACCACAGATTTTGAGATAGTTACAGAAGTTAAACGGGCTGTCAGTGGAAAATTACCTAATGTCACACACAGTAGCGATTTGTAAGAGAACCAGAGTATATTCATTAATTAATTTGATTCCTGCCAATTAATTTCAATTAGATCTTGTTTAATCACATATAAACATATCTGCGTGACATGCTACAGATTTTGAGATAATTACGTAAGTTAACGGGCTGTCATTCGAAAATCACTTAATTTCACACATAGTAGCGATTTGTAAGAGAACCTGAGTATGGCATGCGCATACGTCGGCAGGGGCGGATACAGGCTCGATTAGTTACACAAAGCATGGCAACTAAAGTTCGGTAACGACTCCAAAATAATAATTATTCCAAATTTCCATTTTTTTGGGTCATGGGGGGGGGGTCCCCCCCCTGTATCCGCCCCTGTGCACTTATAATAGTAACTATGGTTTGATTATTGTATATATAGCCATTTTAACTGAACTTAATATCAAAGATGTAAATATGACAACTTATAAAGCGTTATTATACTTAGTAGTATGTGTTTGTTTAACGACGTACTAAATGCTAGGTTATATAACGTTGCCCGAATCAGATCCATCACACATCACCGGGGTCGTCACAAAGGCAATCCAGTTGGGCTCCCCAACTGGAGGTGGGAGCTCAGTTGGGCTCCCTAACTGGAGGTGGGAGTTCAGTTAGGCTCCCAAACTGTAGGTGGGAGTTCAGTTAGGCTCCCAAACTGTAGGTGGGAGTTCAGTTAGGCTCCCAAACTGTAGGTGGGAGTTCAGTTGGGCTCCCTAACTGGAGGTGGGAGTTCAGTTGGGCTCCCTAACTGGAGGTGGGAGTTCAGTTAGGCTCCCAAACTGTAGGTGGGAGTTCAGTTAGGCTCCCAAACTGTAGGTGGGAGTTCAGTTGGGCTCCCTAACTGAGGGTGGGAGTTCAGTTGGGCTACCCAACTGGAGGTGGGAGTTCAGTTGGGCTGCCCAACTGGAAGTGGGAGTTCAGTTGGGCTCCCCAACTGGAAGTGGGAGTTCAGTTGGGCTCCCTAACTGGAGGTGGGAGTTCAGTTGGGCTCCCCAACTGGAAGTGGGAGTTCAGTTAGGCTCCCAAACTGTAGGTGGGAGTTCAGTTAGGCTCCCAAACTGTAGGTGGGAGTTCAGTTGGGCTCCCTAACTGGAGGTGGGAGTTCAGTTGGGCTCCCTAACTGGAGGTGGGAGTTCAGTTGGGCTCCCCAACTGGAAGTGGGAGTTCAGTTGGGCTCCCTAACTGGAGGTGGGAGTTCAGTTGGGCTCCCCAACTGGAAGTGGGAGTTCAGTTCGGCTCCCAAACTGGAGGTGGGAGTTCAGTTAGGCTCCCAAACTGTAGGTGGGAGTTCAGTTAGGCTCCCAAACTGTAGGTGGGAGTTCAGTTGGGCTCCCTAACTGGAGGTGGGAGTTCAGTTGGGCTCCCTAACTGGAGGTGGGAGTTCAGTTAGGCTCCCAAACTGTAGGTGGGAGTTCAGTTAGGCTCCCAAACTGTAGGTGGGAGTTCAGTTGGGCTCCCTAACTGGAGGTGGGAGTTCAGTTGGGCTCCCCAACTGGAGGTGGGAGTTCAGTTGGGCTGCCCAACTGGAAGTGGGAGTTCAGTTGGGCTCCCCAACTGGAAGTGGGAGTTCAGTTGGGCTCCCTAACTGGAGGTGGGAGTTCAGTTGGGCTCCCCAACTGGAAGTGGGAGTTCAGTTGGGCTCCCCAACTGGAAGTGGGAGTTCAGTTGGGCTCCCCAACTGGAAGTGGGAGTTCAGTTGGGCTCCCCAACTGGAGGTGGGAGTTCAGTTGGGCTCCCCAACTGGAGGTGGGAGTAAAGTTGGGCTCCCCAACTGGAAGTGGGAGTTCAGTTGGGCTCCCTAACTGGAGGTGGGAGTTCAGTTGGGCTCCCCAACTGGAGGTGGGAGTTCCGTTGGGATCCCTAACTGGAGGTGGGAGTTCAGTTGGGCTCTTTAACTGGAGGGGGGGGGGGGGGGGGTCGAATCGCAAATGATGTCCGCATATTTTATAAAGAAGACTAGTGTGAAAGATGATAATCAAGGAGATATGAGATAAATAAATAAATTACAAAAGCTAAGCACAAGAGCCCTCACTGCGGACACCAGTCCCCACGAGAAAGAACCCACCTCGACCGGTTCATATTATTCTCTAAGGTAGCACGTCCACGTAGTATGCTTGAATGGCAGTGTATTCGTTTGAGTGTATTGATGGACTTGTATGTTGTATAGACTGGAGGTGATGTTCATAGTGGTAGGTACGAGAGGTTGTTGTGTAACAAATAATTAGAAAACAGCATTTTATTGTAAATAAAAGTATAAAAGCAATCTCTAAAGTTGAGTAACTTGGGGCATCATCAATAATCACCAGATGCCAAAAATATGCATTAAATCCGTCAATCGAAAAAAAAATCGTATCCCCAGAGGGTGTCAGGAAACACTGGCCAACAATGTAAACGGAAAAAGACCAACTCTTTGCAACTTGTACTTTCATCGCACGTTTTGTTATCACGCTTAGTTTAGACTGTGGTTTAGATAAGATGAAATTAAATCCATATAATATTATTGTGTAATAGAATATAGAGGCCAATGTTAGAGAACTTTTGTGTCAGTTCAGTGGAACAAACATTTCTTCCACTCAGCCGTGGGAGTGATACTTTACATATTTACCACATTGAATGTAGCTTAGTCTATGGAAACGAAATATAGGCTGAAGTGTCTAGAATGGGATGTAAACGCATCCGCAATACATATATTACAATCATTCTTTGAATATATTAGTTTAGTATAAAGTATCTTATAAATAGCGTATATGGCCGGTTAAAAATTTCAAAAAATCTAGTGGGGTAGTGCGCCCCTTTGCTTCTCTCGTCCCCCCCCCCCCCGTCCTCGACGCCCTTTTCACCCCATAAAACAATTTAAAGTTGCCACAATGGTAGGTACGTCATTGTATATAATATTGAGACCTCTCATGTATAACTTTGTCCATATCGGCTAATTCTTTCTACCTCAAATAAATTATGGTCTCTTGTCACACACACATGAAATGTGCACGGATACGTATCAGTATCACTGTTGCAAATGTAGTAGGACATTTCGCATCCGTAATACGATTGTCGCTGCCATACTACGAATAAGAAATATCCATATTTTTTAAAACATAACAATTAAAAATTAAAATATGTATATAATGTGTGTAAGCCTTGAAGTAAAATGCGTAAACAACATAAAGAATAATAATAAACTTGTCCGTCGCCTTGAAGTGCACACATTAACACCGACTAAAATCTTGGTATAATTATTCATCTGCACATCATCGTAGGCACGTTTCATAAACCATGATGCAACATCCGGAGTGAGCGGAACGGAAGGCCGTGGAATAATTCTAGACCAACTTGGTAGCAATCGTCAACCAACGTGCACCGAGTACAAGTATGTTTATAGAAGCTCCAGGGTCATATCGATTAGTCTATTAGAACATAAACGCACACAATTAGTATTGTGTTGTTTATTTTATATCTGTAATAACCATAAACGGGAATAGTTTATTTTGTATTTATGCAAATTTATTCATTTCTTTGCTGGAAGCGAATTATTCAATATCACATGCCATAATTATATTTTTCAATTCTCTCGTTTATTTTCATTCTTTTTTTTCTTTTCCTTGTTTTAATTTTCTTATTTTCTTATTATTTTGTCAACCTCTCAGCATTGACGGAAAGTCGGATTCGAGTTTTGCTTCTTTCTTCTGACGAACAACATGTGTAGGTCTACTGTACAATTATTTATTTCACTCATTTCTATATTCTTGATTCACCATTTGATGTGTAGGCCTATCATAGGCATACACAACAATGAAACAAATGAATTGAATCGATGGACAAACAACAAGCTGTCAAAAAATAATTTCGTCTGATTTTGGAAAACAAAACAAAAAACAAACAAATACACATACAAAACTTTCACTTAGTCGTTGTCTTATCATTAAAAGTTTTAAATGGCGAGCAGTTACTATTGCTACACTTGTTTTTATTTCTATGGTTGCAATTTTATTATTTTGACAGCTGATGGTTTGTCCATCAGTTCAATTCATTTGTCCCATTGTTGTCTTTCGGTGTTGCTAGTGCCGAGGAGGACAATAAAAAAAACTTATGTGTTGATACTGTGTTTTCTCTTCTCCTTCACCATCATCAGTATTTACAACCAGCCCGTCATAAACAATAGGCATGTTAAGTGATGAACGCACGACTAGGCAGGAAGTTCCGGACGGCCAAAAATAGATGGATGCGTTTGTTTTGTTTGTCACTCCCGCTCTCGCAGAATCACATCTTACAGCGAGAGAATAACAAACTTCACAACAAAGTAATCACAGCCATCGGAAATGACGTCACCATTGACTGTGATTTGTTCACGTTAAAATAAAAGAGTGAAAACCGATAAATTTGGAATAAAATTTGCCCCAACTGGTGCAATTGGAAGTTAAAGCTCATAACTGGTGTTCTCTCATCCATGAACTGGGGTACTTTTGTTGACACTTTTCAAATTAGTTTTCTTCATGCTAATGTATGTTACCTACCGTCATCACATTATTACATAATAATTTGTCGTGGGAATATCCGTCATAGGGTGCACACCATCTCTAACTAATAATTTGTCAAGGATCCGTCCTGGGGCCTCTATTGTTTATTATATATATAAATGATTTACCAAAGTGTGTTAGGAATGTTGTTATGAATTTATTTGCTGATGACACTCTGATATCTGCTTCGGGATGTTCCTATGAAGAAGCATGTGCTTTACTTAACGAAGCGTTGGCTCAAGTTAGTGACTGGTTAAAAAGAAATAAACTTAAACTTAATGTCACCAAAACTAAATGTATGTTACTAACATCATCAAAGGAAAAGAAAAATGCAATTGTTAATAGTACTCAGTTGGAGGATGTGTTAGTATGTATTGATGGTGAGAAACTAGTAGTTGTAGATGAGTTTAAGTACTTAGGGGTAATTATTGATGAACACCTGACTTTTACTCGCCATATTGATTTTATAAATAAAAAAGTAAATAAAAAGCTGGGTTTTTTGACGAGAATTTCGAAGGATCTCTCACTTTGGGTGAGAAATCTTATTTTTAAAACTATTATTATGCCACATATTACTTATTGTTCAACTGTATTGTGGGGTATTTTTAATAAGGACATGTATGTGCTTCAAAAGTTTCAAAATCGTGGCATGCGGATAGTATTGCGGTGTAATAGAAGAACCCCCATTAAAGTGATGCTAGAAATGTTGAATTGGCAAAGTATTGAACAAAAAATAGCTATGAGTGTTCTGTTATTTATTTACAAGATGGTACGAAGGAATGGGCCGCTTAATTTTATCAATGAGACGCACTCCCACGATACAAGAGGAAGTAGCATGTTAGTTGTGACACGTAAAAATAAGACAAAGTCACAAAAATCTTTATTTTATTCAGGTTTTATATTGTTTAATAAAATGTTGAAAAAAAATAAGATGACAAGAGATGATGTTTTAAGATACTCGCTGAATACTTTTAAAGGTGTGTGTGCCACCTTTGTTAACAATGAATTTGCATAATTTTATCTGTATATGTAATGTGTGTAATGGATGCCTATAATTACTATCTATTACTATTACTATAGTTAATAATTGCAAATGATGTAATGTAATAGCTAGTGCAGCTAAAATAAAGAACATTATTATTAACTAACATTAGGGTGTTTTGATAGCTGGGAAGGAATGCCCGAGGACTATTTCTAGGACTCAATCCCAGCATTCGCCTTTACGACTGAGGTAAACCTCGGGAAAAACCTTCAGTCAGAACTGCCGGTGGCCGGAATCGAAACGCGGCGACCTCCCGAATTAGAGTCTCGCGTCTTACCACTAAGGCACCTCTATCGGTATCATGTTAATATAATCTATATAACCATACGCCTAATTACTCCAATCAAGTGGTTACTTATACTAAATTTTTCAAACCTTGTCGATCTAAATGATTTATACGTGGACATAGGTAGGTGTAGGACTTTGATATAGGAAGGTAACGCCCAAAACCTGGGCTCAATTTTGGTGTAGAGCTAGATTTAGCCTTCGGCAATGTGTGGTCATTTATTTATTATCACTGGAAGTCCGTCATTATGTCCGACCGCCAATTTGAAAACCCCGCCTTGATCAGCTACTCAAGTATTTCCTCTCGTTAAGTTCATTGACTGAACGAAAAACAATCCCTTATAATTACGGCGCAGTTCGTTGGCTAACCTGACAGTAATTGGAATGGCTGTGATAACTTCGTTGAGTGATGGTTGAAATGTGGAACTATGCGAACATCGTTCGTTGAGAACTTTGCGGCGTTATCACGTGACGAGACCCTTCATTCCCATCGACATTGTTGGGCGGTTCATAAGGTTATCTCCATGAAATATACCCGTTAGACTTGGCCAGACACACGTGCATCACACCTGATCTTCACAACGCTTCGCATCCGATCCGCACCTTTTTACGTTGAAATACAATAACTACTCGTATACTTGCACTTTGCTTCAACATAACAGTCTCATACCGATCTCAGATCAGATCTACCGCCTCTTTCATGCACGCTGTTCAATGAAAATTAACAGATTCCTAAAATTAATAATCCGATTCGTAAAAGCAGTTTTCTGCTTAGTAGAGTGCACAAGTCTCATTAGTCATTCATTACTCATTACTCACTAGTGATTATATAAGAAAAATTATTGAAATATACACTGTTCTTTGTCAAAATTATTATTAAGATTATAATACAATACAATATTTCGAATGTTGAATAGCACTCTTCAACAACAGGCTATTATCAACTCTCACTGTCGAAGAGTGCTGATCAGCACTCGAAATATTGCACTTTAATTTTAGTTTTGACAAGGAACCGTGTATATTCAAATAATTTGTCTCATTTGTCTTGCAGTTCTACTGTTTCGTTTTAATACTAATTAGTTACTTCCACTGTGTTAAGGATCTCCAGGTGACCTACCCAAAGTTGTAAAGTGTCGTGTCTCTATGTAGAAGGCATAATGGAGAGAGTTTAATTCCCGACTAGATGTTAAACATAAGTAAACAGGTGCTAAGTCACAACGTGCAAGTGAATGGGATTTGCAACAGAAATAACTTACTGACGTTCAAAATTCAATCCCCGAATAACTTCAATAAAAATATAATTTGGAGTATACCACTGGGCACTGGTTGACACCAATGCTTCAACTAGTTTTTGAAGAGGGAAGCAAATAAGGACAAATACAAAAACTTGGCACACTTCGCAACGAAGACGTTCAGTGTTCTGATGTCTACACGCAACACTGCATACCAGCAAATGTAGTAATGCCGTGAACGGAAGTCCTCATGATTTCTTGACGTGTATTTGCAAATGTTTTAGAATTTTATTATAATAAAGTCTGGTATTTGTATTGTGTTTTGTGCTTGTCTTGGGAATAGCACAATACCATAAAAAACATGCTCGGTGTCAGATTAAATTTGATTATAAATGTTCTAATCACCAGAGAATTCCTTTGCCCTTCCTAGTGATTGTGTCATTTGTAGAGAACCAGTTGTGTATTGGAACCGGAACGTCGTTCCGGTACTTCTACACAAGCCGCGGAATGCCGTTCTGCCAAAATTATATTTACAATGTCAAAATATAATCTACAATGCGTATAATATGATTTATTTCTTCAATATTTGCAACAGGCCGAGGCCTCACAGGCGCAAATTTAATCCCATCATAGTGATCGATGGATGGCGACGAAGAAGGGAGAACAGTGAAACTTTATACCGGCACGTAGCCTACTCCTGTCGAAAAGTACCAAGGGGACCATCGGCTTTACGTCCCATCCGAAAACACGGTGTAGGCTCCTCCACTAATATGGACAGCCGAGCAGTTGACGAGAAGAATGAAGCTGTTACATCTACGCTTTTACACCCAAAGCCAAAGATCTGCTCTAACTAACGGCAACGATTTTAACGCTTTTGCGAACTATCTAGTAGTAAACAATTACTTTATTGTTGTCTAGTAAAAAAAAAAAAAATGCCAATTGAAAACCAGCATATTAAATTAAAGTTAAGAATGAAACAGTAGAACAGGTAGAATGTTATTAAAAACAACTAATTGGACAATGTTTTGTTCATCGTTGACAAGATTAAAAATAACGCAACAAAATCGCTCAAACTTTTGAGGTGGGCTACCTCAAAAGTTTGAAGAGTGCTGATTGATCAGTGCTCGAAAAATTGTGTTATTTTTTATCTTGACAATTAGAACAGTGCATTGCCCCACTAGTTGTTTTTAACAGCATATTATAACACCGTCTGCTTACCAAGGTGTCTTCCGGCACTTAGGTTATTTCTTTAGCACTACACGAATGTGGACAAACACAGTCATAATAATGCAATATATTCCCACTAGGTTGTCAGTTGCAAAAGCATCGCAAAGTATTGCTGAATGTCAATGTTGTATATTGTATATAGGAAATGACCGCGCCAAGGAAATTGCCGCACGCGGCGTTGTTGTCCATGTATTACACCAAGGAGTGAAACCTGACAATATGTTTCACCGTGTCCGGTGTCGTGTTAACATTTCACAATCGAACAGAGATAGGTCAACGCTGACTTTGCTTACTAAATACAAGTTGAGCTAGGAGGAATTTAAATGGAGTCTAGTGTCTAGTCACCAACAAACCAACGGCCAAGCTGAACTATCTCTCGCTCTCTCTCTCGTGATGTTTTATTTGATTTTTTTTGTTTATAATATAAATGCTTTATTTTATAAATAACACAAAGTACACTTATAAAAAGAATTTCCTGAGCATGCTCTGCTCTAAACTTTCAACTTAAAATCTATTTCGAACATAATAATTATAACAATTTGACAATAGGTTGTTATTATTTGTATTGTATACCGTATTTGATTTGGTACATTAATGTAAAAATTGACTGCTGGTTGTTATTTTTGTTTTCCCAAAGAAGAGTTTTTTTTTTTTAAATTAATTTCTATCTCATGTATACACTAGGTTATTTATTATTTGATTAAGGGCGCGATGCACAGTCGCGTCAAGTATGTAGTTAAGTATGGTTGCTATGGAGTTTGTTATTCCTATGGAAAATAGCATGTAATAAAACAATTCCATACGAACAATCTTGTACTTGACTTGACACTGTTGACTGTGTGAGGCAATTACAACCTTAAATAGAACGACAATAACATATTGTATTCTATTATTGTGTCTTGTATTTCAAATACTTGGGTCCAGTCTTACAATGTCCCAATAACTACTTATTTGTCGAATAGCTTGTTTTCTCCATGGCAACCACCAATCAAAACCCTTGAAATCCTTCAAAAAGCTACAATTGCTACAAATAACTTTCTTATTAGGAGATTTTAAGTAAGACCGGGGGGCTTAGAGCTCTACAGAAATGGTTTTATTTTTTGCCAAATTTCGTTTTTCAAAAAGTAAATTTCGCGTTTGGGCGGTGTTATTTTTATAAAGCGTGTAGGTCTATAACAAGCAAAAAAACGTTATTTAATGAAATTAAATAAATGAATATCACTAAAATAAAGACTAGTCATTCGTGTGTTAAGTACTTCCTACTATTTCCTTTATATTTTAAATTCTTCTACGCGTTTTTTCTTACACTACCACGTATTTTTGGCCAATATTAAACATATTTTCGTTATTTCGGTCTTATTTCGCTAATACACAGACATTTCATGGTTAAATGTCCAAATTCGTTATTTCGCGATTCAAAGTTTGAATAACTAACATGCTGACACGGCTTGCCGTCCACAATAATAATTTTTAGGGGTTTAACTAAACAGTTTCGTTTTACTCGTAACGCGAATTTTACTTCGCTCTACAAATACCTATGTTGAAGTGTATTTTATTTTAAATACTTTAAGCACTTTAAGTTCCCGTATTTTGCCCATGGGCTGTATTCATAGAATTGGGGAAGATAGACATATTTATCTATTGTTTACCGCCTAAGAAGGAATGTGTTTGAGAATGACTTACTACCTGCATTACTGCAAAACGTTTATACCTCAAAGTTATAGTTATTGACACACGCTAGTAGTTCTAAATGACCATACAGTCTTTGACCTTAGGTTCGAACGCACGATCCGCAAAAACCAACGATCCGTACAAAAACGATATCATAGTACAAAACAAAACCAATACTTACCTGCGTTGGATTCACAGGTTATTTACCTCTTGGTTTGAGTCAACAGAAGTCAAGTCGAAGAACGCAAGAAATGTTCATCAACTCCCGATAACATGACATCGATGTTGTGCTTATTATTCGGTATTTTCTTATATAGGCCTAAAGTTGCCCCAACGAAACTGAAGTCCCATGCGCACGAAACAGCCGAATCCAATATTACCAACTTAATTTCTTTACTTCTCTAATTCCTATCATCTACTTGAAAGTTGAAACAGGTCCATTAGGGATAATTTAATAATTTACAACCTTGGATTGGATACCTGGAAATTCCTAACGCAGCGGGAGTGACTAATGAAGCTTGTTCACTCTACTAATCCTTTACGAATGTGTAAAAACCCACCCGAAATCTGTCGATTTTCATAGAAACATCGTGCATGAAGGGGTTGTATAGAATAATATGAGGTCGGCATACGACTAATTACTAGTTAGTACTAGACTAATAGTAGACTAGTGACTAGTTAGTCTAAACTGCGTGCCAGCCTAAGAAGCACCCTGCCAATCACTATAACCTCAAAGGGAGGCGATGGTGTTGTAGAGATCATAAATGTCGATCATTCCCATTATTCAGCAAAGCAGTCACCTTCTCAGCTGGTACCGATAGCTGAATGTAAAGAATGTCGCCTCGACTCGACTACGGACCGGTATCGCCCCCGTACATACGGGAAGGTCCCCTTTTTGTAACTGTGTGTCTACCCCGTTGACTGACGCTTGAAATTTTAGAAAAGATTGACATTTTACAACTGTCAACAAAGGAGGCGACGGCTAAGTCACCCTTTGTCTGTAGTGATTGGCAGGGTACTTCTAAGGTTTGCACGCAGAGTAGTATACTTTAGCTGCCTATGTGTGGAAGTCTTCATAATCATCAACCGCGCATAATTCCACATTAATTGTACTCGCCTTGACTTAAGACCGCCTGTGACCGTCATTGATGTAATTGGTCGCCATGAGAACTGAGCACAACAATGCATACCATTAAAAATAACAACAATAAGTAGGTATAAAAACCATTAAACTTCTTATACTAAGTACGCCACACAGTAACTGGTTTGACCTTCAACAATCCGCACTCTAGTAAAACATAACACGCTTGTCTTCCGATTATACTTGTTATTGTTATTTTTATGCGCAATACTTGTTTTTCCCATGTAAAGATTCTTGTCGGGGGAAAATATAAAATTAGGAATAAATTAACGTGGAGTTTGTGTGTTTATTTTTGTTTCTGGTACGATTTACTGTTGAACCGCGTGGTAGCCGTTGGGAGGGGGCTTTTAAAGATAATTCGCCTTGTTGACGCTGCAAGAAACAATACCCAGGAACAGGATATTAGGTTTACGGGAATTTGTCGTTACCGGTTTCTTACAAGAGGACAACACAGTTTTTTATTTACCCAGTACTGCTATTTGGAATAAATTCATACGAAATTAAACAAAATGGGTAATTTATACACCAAAAATAATTGTTCAGAATAGTTAAATAAATGTAATACAATGGTTAAAGCTGAGTACTTTGCAGGGTAACTGTAACAAATATGGGAAATTGTACAAAAATAAACGTTAGGACGATGGGTTTAAATGACACTTTAGAATTAGGTTTTCTAGTTTGTACTAGATGCGTAGTGTCATTTAAACGACACCCCTAAGTCTCGTCTTCACGCGTTTCTCTATTAGCTTTAAATTTATAAAAACGATAATATATTTTTAAATGGTTAAAACAAACCTAACATTAAATTAAACGTGTTCTTCTTTTGCTTTGTAAATATATAGTATAGGACCTGAGGGCGGTACGAGACTAAAGTTTCCCCATTCTCATGCTTTACGAGATAACTGAGTCCAATGGTACCTACTTAATTTTCTACTTCTATAGTTTTTACCATATAATTGAAACAGGTCCATTATGGATAATTTACTACCTTCGGTTAGGTCACCTGGAGCAGTGGGTGTGACCAATGAGACTTGTGCACTCTACTAAGCATGGAAGACTGCATTTACGAATATGTGAAAGAACTTCAGGAATCTGTTGATTTTCGTTGAATCGTAGTGCATGAAACAGCGTAAAAAAAGTACAGCATACGGAACCAAAATATTCTACTTCGGGAGGTAAAACGAGCTAAAGTACAAGGAAGTTTTCTATGTTTGCACATCTCTCAGGCCTAATTGTCATTAGGTTGCGCTTGCACAGAGTAGGGATTGCACATGGTAGGGGTGTTTGCACATCTCTCAGGTCTAACTCATTAGATTGAGCTTACACAGGGTAGGGGTTACACAGGGTAGGTGTGTTTGCACATCTCTCAGGCCTACCTGTCATTAGGTTGCGCTTGCACAGGGTAGGGGTTGCACAGGGTAGGGGTGTTAGCACATATCTCAGGCCTACCTGTCATTAGGTTGCGCTTGCACAGAGTAGGGATTGCACATGGTAGGTGTGTTTGCACAGCTTTCAGGCCTACCTGTCATTAGGTTGAGCTTGCACAGGGTAGGGGTTACTTGGTAGGTGTGTTTGCACAGCTCTCAGGCCTACCTGTCATTAGGTTGCGCTTGCACAGGGTAGGGGTTACTTGGTAGGTGTGTTTGCACAGCTTTCAGGCCTACCTGTCATTAGGTTGAGCTTGCACAGGGTAGGGGTTACTTGGTAGGTGTGTTTGCACAGCTCTCAGGCCTACCTGTCATTAGGTTGCGCTTGCACAGGGTTGCGTCGCTCTCTCCTCTCATCTTTCTCTGCTGGTTGTGGTACCCGCCAGTCGCCGCGACGCTGCCGTCGGCGTCGCAAGCACAACACGTCGGCAAACACCATCTTCAAGCACCGTAGAGATCCCCACACGACGCACTATCTACGCACATTCGCACGCACTTTACGCATCAACACACTGGCTCGAACTATACTCTCTAGGCACGTTCCATACACACACACGTCTACTTTCAACTCGACTCTGTCAGGCTACAATTATATCACTACTACCACTACCAGTTATGCAAACCGTGGGCGTCACTGTTTATACGACCTATAATATATAACACCAAATAAACAGTATGTTGTAATAACCCAAATCCGTTTTCACAAACACAATACTCTGTTGATATCACCAACACTATATATAGAGTAGGTTGAAGTGACTATACGTTGATGTGTTAGAAGTGTTCGTACTAATACTAAAAACTCCGCAGGCGTTGTTGGACAACTGACCGCATATACTAGACATGCAACTGCATAAGTGCACAACGATCGGGTTTTCACGTAACAAAGCTGGTTGCGTAAGTTCTTGGCTGTTAAATGTTGATGTGGCGTTGGAAGGTTCACTAAAGTATGTTCATTAACACAAATCAACCAGAAGATTGTGTTGTATTGTTGACAATAGAGACAAGAGAGATTTGTGTAGTGTTCTAGGTGTCATTGAAGCTGACGGTTTCAAATTTGTAAAAGAAAAAAAAACGAAAGTGTTTTTTAACATTGCCCACAAGCTCAATAGTGAGTCTACTATGTAGACTCCCAAGAGCTAGGAAAAAGAATTGAGTGCAGTAAGTTTTATTTAAGTGACGTGACGCGCAAGAAAGTAAACAAAACTTAATTCCAGTAGTGTCTCATATCATAATTTATACGCACCATTCAAGATAGGACTGTCGTTGTCAACATGCGCACAACTTGTCTTGAGCACATATATAACTGCTTTAGTTTAGTTGTTCATATAACCAGATCACAATGTATACTGAAGAATTCAAAAGTGAGAAATTAAATAATACATTATTACGTAATTTGAAAGTAGTTGTAACAGGTTTAATTCCTTATAATTAAAAATATAGTTAAAGCTGCATTATTCTCGCGTGAAAGTTAAAAGGAAATACTTTTAATTCGTTCGTGGCCCATGACTAAAATAATATAATTGTGTCATTCGCAATAACTCAACATGAACGTAGAAAGGTTATTGATACAGGCTTCGCACACTTGTAAACTGTATTGTCATCCGCAATAACTCAACATGAACGCAGAGAGGTTATTGATACAGCCGGCGCACACTTGTAAACTGTATTGTCATCCGCAATAACTCAACATGAACGCAGAGAGGTTATTGATACAGCCGGCGCACACTTGTAAACTGTATTGTCATCCGCAATAACTCAACATGAACGCAGAGAGGTTATTGATACAGCCGGCGCACACTTGTAAACTGTATTGTCATCCGCAATAACTCAACATGAACGCAGAGAGGTTATTGATACAGCCGGCGCACACTTGTAAACTGTATTATCATCCGCAATAACTCAACATGAACGCAGAGAGGTTATTGATACAGCCGGCGCACACTTGTAAACTGTATTGTCATCCGCAATAACTCGACATGAACGCAGAGAGGTTATTGATACAGCCGGCGCACACTTGTAAACTGTATTGTCATCCGCAATAACTCAACATGAACGCAGAGAGGTTATTGATACAGCCGGCGCACACTTGTAAACTGTATTGTCATCCGCAATAACTCGACATGAACGCAGAGAGGTTATTGATACAGCCGGCGCACACTTGTAAACTGTATTGTCATCCGCAATAACTCAACATGAACGCAGAGAGGTTATTGATACAGCCGGCGCACACTTGTAAACTGTATTGTCATCCGCAATAACTCGACATGAACGCAGAGAGGTTATTGATACAGCCGGCGCACACTTGTAAACTGTATTGTCATCCGCAATAACTCGACATGAACGCAGAGAGGTTATTGATACAGCCGGCGCACACTTGTAAACTGTATTGTCATCCGCAATAACTCGACATGAACGCAGAGAGGTTATTGGTACAGGCTGCGCACACTTGTAAACCGTGTTGTCATCCGCAATAACTCGACATGAACGCAGAGGTTATTGGTTTAGGCTGCGCACACTCGTATCGTAAGGTATCATCGTACCTGTAGACCTGACGAGCAGAGAACCAACGTTCTAATCGTGACCAAAGCCCGCGGGCGACTGGTCGGTCGGACAGATACCGACCTGCTCGCTGTACTGGGCTGCAGCACCTTGGGGCATCGAATTCCGGAAGTTACGTCATAACTACAGTCTACGGTGCACTCACCAGGCAATAAGACCAATAAAAAGCTGGTTTTATAATCTTCAATGCGGTAGTGTCTCGCCGCATGGGCTGTCCTTACGGTCAAGGTTTCGTAAGGACATCATCCTACCATTGTATTTATACCAACCTTCCAAATGTGGATGTTTGTTTTTATTTACACACTTTTTGTCCTAGTTAAATAGTATTTTTGTGTGTTTTTACGATGTATTCTACAGCTAGATTATATGAAATAGGGGGGTGGGAGGGGGGGGGGTTGGAGGTTTAAGGGGTTTTAGGGGGCGTTGGGAATGCAAAGAGTAAGTGAGAAAGTAGGAAGAAAAAAAAATTGTGAAGGCTATTTAAGAAGATGAATAAAGGCATTACAAAAGAGATGCACGAGAGGCCTCTTTGCAGTCAACGGTCACCAAGAGGTAATTTTATTTTGAGCTTGAGAGTAGACCTATACTTTATGATTATTGGATTATTTTCGAAATTATTCAAATGGTTCCACTATATCACAAGGAAGATAATTTGCATTCAACGAGGCTGATTGAGATGATCGAGTCGTCTATCCACACCATCACCGGGATTTGAAGAGCCCGTTACTATAATATATTTAGAGACATGAATAATGAATATCCTTGACATTTTCAGGTTTTGGGTAAAATAGTTGTGGTTCTGGGTCTAGTGATTGACAAATCGGAATTTCTCACAATTTTCGAAAATGTTCAATATTTTATTATTCCGTTTTTTTTTTTAACAAATTACAATTAATTAACAAATAATTTATTAATTATTGATTAACAAATAGAAAATATTATTAGATGATGTAATGGATAAAAAGTAATTAGAAGATCAGAGTGTGATTTCCCTATTATAATGTTTACATATCACATTTAGACAAAAAAATTACAGAAGACCAAGAAAGTATGGCAGGTTGCAGGTGCTGATAAGGTTTCTTAAAAAAATTCGCAATGAAGATGATTATGTTGCAATATTAAGTATGGCATGCATTCAATGAACTCCAAATTGATCTGAAGTAATCTAGTCTGCTATGATGTGAGGATTTGTAAATCAGTTTTTATAACTGAATAGAATAGAAATTAAATAAAAAAAAAAAAAAATAAATAAATAAATAAATAAATAAATAAATAAATAAATAAATAAATAAATAAATAAATAAATAAATAAATAAATAAATAAATAAATAAATAAATAAATAGATAAATAAATAAACTGGATGACACAAAATGGTAGGGACACATCTGGGATTTGTTTGTTTGGTAAAATGTAGATATTTTCATTCGGAGATAACATCCCCATTGGGAAGCATATTTATTTGTGATCACATCTAGTCAATCTGTTGACAGCAATTTTAATAAGTTGGTTTCAGGTTTCAGGTTTGCCATACAAGCAATACAACTTACAATCATTCCAAGCCATTCTACTATTCAACTACATACATGTTCTAGTCAATGTAATGTAATGTAATGTCATAGTTTTGATCGTTGTTGCTTTTGTTTCTTTCTTTCGTTCACATGGGTGGTTCTGGCTTCCATGATATATGAGCTTACATGAGTATTGGCCCTCACTCTGTCACGTCTACATGCAGCCGAGCTGTGCTTCATTCACACATGTGGTTCTGGTTTCCCTCATACACGTTTACTCGTGTCAGTACAAGTCTCTTCCCTGCCACATCAGGGCTATAAGTCGTGCATTGTCCCTCACGTACGAACGAGCTCATGTGAGTAACGGGCCCCGCTCTGCCATGTCCGCACGAAGTTGTGCTATAAGTCGAGCTTCGTCCACACGTTCGGTTTTCGCTTCCAGGTCGTCGATCAGTTGTCGCACCTCTTCCATCACTTCCCGCACTCCGGTTCTCAGCCTGGCGGAGGTCTGCAGCACGGCCTTGAACTGCAGAGACCGATCGGGACGGAGGTTGGCGGGCAAGTCCACCGACACTTCTGGTAAGAACAAGTTAAGGAGATTGTAGATAGGGCACCAGCACAAGTCAGAATAGACTCTGTAACTAGATATGCTGAGATTGTGCAGACAATCTATATATAGCACAGTACAGTAGTTCCAGTGGCGGCTGGTGGGGGGAGGCAAGGGAGGCCGGGCCTCCTCAAACATTTCCGGAGGGAGGAGGATTAATCTTGTCTGTGATCTTGTTTAAAATGGTTCTATGTATTTTGATGTTCATCTTACATAATATCCATATTTATTATTTACCGTAAAAGTTTTCAAACAAAAAATGTTCAACGTTTCAAAGTTTCGCGCCTCTTCAGAATGTGGCTGCTAGCCGCGTTGAACCAGTAGAAACGCGAGGAACTTCGTGAGTCCGGGCCTCTCAGTCGTTCAGCTTATAGGTACCTGAGAGGTGTGCGGGGGAATGCGGTAGGCATACTCCCGCCCTCCGCGCCTAAGTTGCTGCACCTGCAATAAGATGCCAGAGGCGGCCGGCCGCTTCGTTTATTTTCGGATTTTTCACGAAGGTAACCGAGTCGCCCGCTTTCCATAATATATCATACTCAGCAGTTTGTAGTTTGCAGGGGATTGTCGTTTGTTTTTCTGCTGTTGTTCTGCCTGTGTTGTTGCTTGATTCAATGAAGTCAAATATAGTTGACAAGTTATTAGTGCGACCATTAACGAGACATGCTTCGAGGAAAGAGTAAATTAAGATTTAAAACAAGACGGAAGACTGAAACCAGCTTTGCCATAACTGCAAAGGGATGGAGAGGAACAGGCGAGTTTGGTTCGTTATGGTATGGAGATTGTTATGGTTAATGGCAGGTGTCGTCAACTTAAATCGGGCAACTTAAATCCACATCCACAACCACATTATAACACCTAAAACAACGTAGAAAAATGCAGTTTTAAAAAAATCGCCCTGCGGGGCAAACTAGGGGGGCTCGCCCCCCAGACCCCCCTGAACTGCCGCTAATTTCCATTGCTTCCATATTCGATCTTTCTTGAATTGTCCTGGCCTCCCTATTATTTTATACCACGAGCCGCCACTGAGTAGTTCAATCAATTCATTAAGAGTAAAGGATAGTCTTTACGTCAAAAACCGCAGAGAATGTTCATTATTAAATTATATCTCAAGATTGCAACAAGAAATCGAAAATCTAAATCAGCAGCGCACTGCGCTTTGGTAAGCCCTACAGACTGAATAAAATATTTTAACCATAAGCGTAGTATTTTGACTATAATTCGATAATTAGTAATACAATTAATTATTTATAAAAAAACATACTGATTATAATATAAGTCACGACTTAGAGCATTCAATGTGTAGGGCTTACTAAACCACAGTGCGCTGTTGATTCAGATTTTCGATTTCGAAGCCCATTTATGTGAAATAATTTAAAAATGAAAATTTTGTGCGGTTTTTGACGTAGAGGTATTCTTCCCTGTTAACCAGTAGATACTTTCAACTGTGCAGAGCTGTGCTGAGATTGTGCAGACAATCTACATAGCCCAGTACAGTAGTTCAATCAATTCATTAACAAGTAGATACTTTCAACTGTATAAATAATATGGGTTCTTGGGTCGCGACTCTGAGCTCAATTTGCCCTGTTGTTTTGACCTCCGGATTGAGTAAAAAATGTACTATACTTGATTCCTTTTTAAATAGTTGAATGAAATACTGCCGTTACTACATACCTGATAAGTGGTTTAGTTGATATTTTATCTCATTGAATGTTTCCAATGCTCCTTCTGTATCCATCTTGTTCACTACTAGCAGAGCTGGCTTGTCCAACAACTCGGGCTTATACAGCTCCAACTCCTGCATGAACCGGAAATAGCCAGAGTCAACAGATGCGGGTGCACAGTCACTTAACTCTGTGTGATTTTCAAAACATGTCCCTATTCTACGAGTATTGGTGAAATAGTAGTCAATTAAACTCAATATTCTTGTAATATCATTACCTATCGGATCGCCGATAGGCTATCGGGATAAAAGTCTTAAAATCAAGTCGTAATTAAAGGCAAGGAAGATGCTCCGAAATAGAAGTAATAATAGCATTGAGTTTATTAGTGTAGGGTTAGAGACCCAGCGGCCATTGGCGGCTATCTACCAATAAATTTCCCGTGGACTCTAGTAGTACGAGCGCGTACCGCTAGAAAGCGCTACACGTACCCACTGATGTCAGCGTTCCTGTGGAAAGAAGGGATACTACGTAGTACGATCACGGTGGCTTAGGTCTAGCCTAGGTCTAGGCCCAACTCTTTTAGTCTAGGCCATTACTAGGCTACAATAAGCCTAGGCCTACATTAATAGGCCTACATTAGTAACGTAGTACTACAGCCAAGCCCAGTGGCGGACTGGCAGGTACGGAACTACGGAAACCCGTACGGGGCCCCCCCGGGTGGGGGCCCCCTTGAGGGCCTCCACCCAACACCCTGAAAATATCTTACGCTATATAGATTATGAAACAATAGTAAGAAGAGCATATGTATCTCAAAGGGATATAGGCCTATAGGCCATCTAGAAGTGCTACAAAGTTTTCCGCTTTCCTCCTCAGGCTCAGAGCTTACTTTTTTATAGGTTAGTTTGAAATAAAAATACGCCAGTGCTGAAAATTTCTTTAATTTAACTTTTAAAGTGGTGTTCACAGTTCAGCATGTTGTTGCACATACTTATCATCGTTAATCGATTTTTAACGTGTTTAGATGCGTTTTAAACAAATTATAGGAAACAATATAGTTTTAAATATCCAACTGCCAGTGGTGGGAAAGTTGAAGTTCTTTCATTAATTTAATTTTTTAGTGATGTTCACAGTTCAACATGTTGTTCGACACACCTATCATCATTTATCGATTTGTACACGTGTTTATATGCGTTCTTAACAAATCAATAGGAAACAAGAACCCTAAAGATTTCTGCTCGCTAGCTCGCTACTTGCATGAGGGTGACTCTTGATTGTTTGCGAGTAAACTTTGTTATATCGGAAAGTACTATTTTGCCAGGCTCAGTAAAAATAAAATAAAGGAGTTTTCAAGTTGTATGTCATTACAAAACTACTTTCCATAAAATAGCTGACTGACAAATCGGGCTGATCGCGTGTCTATAAGCGTTCAAAATTTAAAAAAGCGAACTTTTGTGGCAAAAATATACCTATCGGCGCCAACTGAAATCCGATCCAGCGCAGCACTAGCCATAAGATTATTTATCAAATGACAGGATCGAACTCCTATAGACCTATATATGACGTAAGGAATTATCAGTGCAATATTGACTTTAGTTTTATTGTTTTTCATGATACGATTTCGCCTCAAAACGTGTTTTAGACCACTAAGCATCATGCAGGGCCGAAAAATTTTTCGCCTACGGCGACATTGCCTCCGGCGGCCGGGTCTTTGCCCCAGACCCCAGCTACATCCCGCTCCCTCGTTGCGAGTTACAAATAACACAATGCGAGTGGACAACTAGCCTAGTAGTAAATATTTGTAGAGGGTTGCATGGGAAACAATATAGTTTGAAATATACAACTGCCAGTGTGAAAGTTTTTTCTTCAAGTTCGTTTTTTTAAAGTGGTGTTCACAGTTCAACACGTCGTTGTTTCACATAACCATCATCATTTATCGATTTTTAAACGTGTTTTTATGCGTTCCAAGCAAAATAATAGGCTGGAAATTTTTCGCCTCCGGCGGCTGGGGCTTCGCCCCAGACCCCTTCAAGCTTCGCCAAGTCCCGGGGCCCCTAAGATCCTTTTCCGTACGGGGCCCTTACCCCCCCAGTCCGCCTTTGGCCAAGCCTATATAATGTATAAAACCTTATTTAATGTGTTGTAATAAAGTATTAGCTTACTTATTGTTAACTTCGTGCCCGTTTAACATGTTTATCAGAACAGATGATAATGCTTTAATAACAATATCCACCGCCATCTGGATACTACTACCTAACCGACTTCGCATCTGCGCGTACTACGTAGTATCCCTTTCTTTCCACAGGAACGCTGACATCAGTGGGTACGTGTAGCGCTTTCTAGCGGTACGCGCTCGAACTACTAGAGTCCACGGGAAATTTATTGGTAGATAGCCGCCAATGGCCGCTGGGTCTCTAACCCTACACTAATAAACTCAATGGTAATAGTGACGACATGGAGTGCAGATGGCAAGAAAAGAGATAAATCCAGCAATGGCAAGAATATGCTACTTATATATCACTTACAATCTCAAATCTCAGTGATGCACACATAAGTGCATTGTGGAAGGCTAAAATAAATAATTAAATAACAGGTAGGCTACAACGCCCGATGATGTCAGGACTATCTTCCAATGAGACGTCCCAAATTGTTAGGCCTACGCATGTACGTGACACAACCGGAAAACAGCGCATTAGGCCTTAACAGGTCTGGACCCCTATTCTGTAACTATCCCGGTTTGGATCCGGGCCGATATGGATCGAAAGCGGGCGAAAGCGATTTTGTAACTTTTTCTGAATCCAATCCGGCAAATATTGCCTGGAATGGATCCGTAAATCCCGGAATGGATACAGTACCTCTTTGCATCGTGAAACCGCCATCCAAGATTTTGTTTTAGCATAAAACAACAGTTTTAACGCAATATCTTCTATTAAGTTGCTTTCAAAAATTATTTTAGGGTGTAAGGAATGGAAAAGAACAATAAACAACCTGTAAATGTTTGATATAAGACCAATTTATTACTGCCTATATGTAGATCACAACCGCAGCAATATTCATGAGCCGTCCGTAGCGTAGTGGTTATCGAGACTGCTTCCCGTCAAAAGTTTCGTTTTGGCATGGTTCAAACCCAGTGCGGGTCAACTTTTTAACTTTTTTTAAACCACTAATTATTGTTTAGGATATGTTTATATGTGCTATTGCGCAAAATAAATATTTTTAGACTTTTATTTCAAGGGTTTATTAAGCCATTGCCACCGCTAGTTTGCTGTACCTTCCCCATGGCCTAAATACCTTCCCCATGGCCTAAAATCAATAAAAATAGTATGCTTAAGCACTGGTACATGAAAAAATACATTAGGAAATAATTCATTATGAAAAGAAAAAAAAATGGGCGAATTTAAGTACATATATGTACTTTTCTTACAATTAACCCTTCTTAAAATTACACTATATGAAGTACCTTTTAAACTGACATTATCATATGATTATTTAAATAGTTGGTTTATATAAATAGTTGTTCATCTAGTATAAGGCCTTCTAAGATTTATTTTCAAATTACCTTCAGACAAAATAAATAAATTTGAAACGTAATTGGCCTAACAGAAGTTTTAATTGAATGTCTTCACTATTACAATATTATCAACTTATTCATCGGGACCGCGTGTTATGTCAGATGTTCGAAAAACAGTTTCTGATTGGTTACAGCTTCGGCGGCTCAGTCGCTTTGTGAAGTCTTCCGTAATGGATCCAGACTGGATCCGATCCGTCCCTCCCATTCCGGACTAGGTTATAAAATCGCTATATTTCTAATTTTTCTTTGGGTCCGGAATGGGAACATTAAATTTCACGATTCGGATCCGGGCCGATTTCATTCCGGGATAATTATAGAATAGGGGTCCTGGCCATTAAACAATGTATGTAATGTGGGTGTGTGTAGCAACCACTACATTATCATGTCATAGTGTATATACACATAAATCATGCCATTAATAGTACCTTATTTAGAAGTATGACGGTCTCGAGGCAGGACCTTAAGGTGTGCTGGTAGCTCAACTGAAACCCGTTGATGTCAACGACAAGCATCAGTAGCTTGGTTCGCTCTACGTGCTTCAGGAAGGTATGCCCCATGCCGACGTTGGCATGCGCACCTTCAATCAGGCCGGGAAGATCAGCAACCGATATCTGCCGCAAGTCCGCAAACTCCATTATGCCGACGTTTGGGCGGATTGTCGTGACTAGAAACAAGTGTGTGGTTCAATTATATTGATTTATGTGTGTTGAATATTGGAGTGGGTTAACAGAACCTGAACAAAACATTTTTTAACTGGTTTAGACTTATGACAAATTTTGGTAAGATCCTGGAACTCTTTAGAAGAGAAAGAATGTTAGATTGATTACTAGTCATAAGCCTATAGGGATTTTATTAAAGTAGCATTGTATTGTATTGTATTGTATTGTATTGTTTCATTCATCACTTCATTACGTAGTTATTGTTGCTCATCGCGCTACAGATACTTCCCTCTCGGCTGATTTTAATGCTGCTATCTTTCAAATGTAGCGATACCTACTAGATTTGTACTACACAAGAAATGTAATGCACTACTTTTTTCTTTCCTATTTCTTTCCTTCGCAGTCTACCTATGTTTACTACTACTAGGTACGGGTAGGCTACTTAGTAAATATCTATTTTCAATGCTTAGAACCATGTTTCTCAGGACCTAATATTTATGGCTTGGTTCCATTAGACTCTATAATCCTAACTAACTACACAATTAACCTAGCTTACAAGGATATGATGCAATCTTTGGCCTCGCTTTTGACACAGCTTTCAGAAATGTTGACTTCCCCGCGTTTGGAAACCCGACGAGCCCGACATCGGCGATCAGTTTCAGATCGAGGGTAATGGAATGAGCCTGACCCTTTGCGCCGGAGTAGCCAGAAGATGGACAACCTCCAAGCCCACCCTGTGCTACTCGGAAGCTGGTTCCGTCCGTGTTTAACTCTCCTAAACAAATAAAACATGAGTTTGCGTCAAAACAAGTGGGTGGTAAATGGCAACTAAGATAGGCCTACTGATGATTGGGAGTTGTATCGAATGGCAATCCCTGCCTTTACGGGGGCTAAAACTCAAACGTTTATCTTCTACAGGTAGGCCTAGGCCTAAGTGACGAACCGAGAGTTTTTCCATTCTCGCCAACAATAGTAACTCCGATCGGTGCTTCGAATACTACATCTGCACCGGGTTCTCCCAAAATACTGCGTTGATGGCTGTTTTTCCCGTTAGTTGCGACAATACGTTTGGAGGGATGCCTTCGTATTACATCTGTTAAATTAGCATCTGAAAAAGAAAAATACAACCAGATCAATGCTTGAGGTGGAAAGGGTGTTAAAAACAATGAAATTAGTTTCTCAAAACAATCAATTGTTTTCATGTTGGACATAACGTACCTTCTTTGGCAACAACAAGCACATCTCCACCTTTTCCACCAATTCCACCATATTTTGGGAGTCCCATGCCACCAGCACCTCCTTTCACAAACACTCTCAAGGAATCAATGAAACGTCCTTGGAGATATTTTCGCAGCACCTGCGTTATAAATGCACGGTTAAGTTAGAGTGGAAACTTAGTGTTATAGGAGGGTAGCCTATATTACGCCTATAAATTCAGAGATAAGAATGAGATCAGATGGATGGGGATGAAAACTAAGCCTAAAGTCAAATTATATTTAAGAAGCGTAGGGATTGAATGGGGAGCGTCTTCGGTTGTGGGTATTGTGAGCGCGTCAAGCGTATCATCTGGTGGCACAACTCGTCCTGTACGGCAACTAACAAACATTGACCCGAGTCCATGGAATCTTCTATGCTAGTGAACATGCGGAAACACTGAATTGATGTATCATTATTTGTAAAGTGAGTTTGACATAATGTTTAGAAGGTAATTAAAAGTGGCTTACGAGCGTTTAATAGACGAGTTATAGGCGTAACAGGAGATAAACAATTAAAACGACGCCGTTGACATTAATTTTTATTTCTTACATTTCTGAAACCTCGTCTTTTGTGAGTTTATATGCTATTTTCATATTCCCCCCCAAGAATAAGTTTTTTGGAGATTAAACAGAAAAATGCATAAACCAAATTGATTACTGAAAATTAATTCTTTAATATAAATCACGTCATTATTCAATGAGAGAAAAATAATTTATCGTAACGGTGTGAGAACATCAGGTGACCACAAGGATCCAGCTTACTACACTGAACATTTTTAACCTACGATAAATGTTTGCTATCATAAAGCTTATGTTCCACTTTGCGTGGGAGGCGAGCGTCGAAATATTCTTTGAAAATGTCATCGATTACATTTCTACAACACTGTTATTTTTTACGACCAAATGCAAAGTAATAGGTGCCAATGGTTCCTTCCATGCACTAACTACACCCGACAAAATGTTTGTCATATTATAATTAGCATAAGACATTTTGTGTTCACCTGTTCCACTGTCGACCAGCCAATGTTTGTTAGTCGCACTGTAAGACGGTTTGAACCGAGCCGAAGCCTATTACCAGATGACACGCTTGACGCGCTCACAATACCCACAACCGAAGACGGTCTCCATTCAATCCCTACGCTTCTTAAATATAATTTGACTTTAGTATGGTAACAAAGGAATGGTATGATGACCATATTTGGGCTATGTCTCATATTTTGGCAATGGTGCTGATAAGAGTACTTTTTTCTAGGCTAGGCCCTATGGCTAGGCCGAGAAAATGTAACAACATTCATGCCCAAGCTAGGGTTGCTAGGTGCACTATTGTGTGTGAGGTAGGCATAGAAAGGGTAGAACCTAGGCATAGCACCCACATCATCCCAAAACGTTGATGAAAAGGCCTAGGGCCTACCAACTTTATGGTTTTTCGATGTTTTTTACTTATTTTTTTAAGTTTATGTATATTAAGTATGTATATTATAAGATTGACGATGCCTATATTTGTACCATGTATTAATCGACAGGCAAATAAATAAATAAATAAATAAATATTCAATTTGAAGGTGTAATTAATTTTTGGAGTGTTAAAATACCAAAGTGAAATCAAATATAAAAAATGGTAGACACCTTCAAATTGAATAAAAAAAAACAACATAAATTTCATCATCTTTAACCTACAAATGCACGACCTTTGCTTACCTTTGGACTAGACGTACAAGAAATCCTCGATAGAAAAACCATTTTGATCAGGCAATACCTTAGTGCATGGGCTTAAAGACTAGACGTAGGCGTTGTTTAAATAATACGTAGAACTTAATATGAACCATTTATGTATCTTCCACAACAGCTCGCAAAAACTCAGCTGTTTGTTATTGAAAGTCACCTTGTTCTTTTTATTATTCCTGGATTTGTTTGCCATGGCTAGAACACCACTTCAGCCAGTTAAGACATTACCATGTAAATTTTGTTCACAATCACACACGTTGTGCTGTTGTTCACACCACACATCACACACACGACACGAGATAAATGCACGGAGATTGGCACGGAGTGATTACTCATAGGTAAAACCTGTTCAAAGGAAGAAAAATCGTTGGGAAGAATAATTCTGAATACAACAAACACAACAACAAAACACTTCTTTCGTTGACCGCAGCGACCAATCACAGTGTCTCGTTCCGTCCGTACGACGCGGTATGTTTAAATGTTAGCAATCATGGGTTGAGTTTAATTTTTATTTGTATTATGTTTTTTTGTTAGTATTTGTTAATTTTATCTTTTCACTCTCTCTCAAGAGGAGCACAAGATTGCCATGTAACGGTATGTGAATAAGTAAATAAATAAATGAATGAATGAATGAATAAATAAGTAAGTAAGTAAGTAAGTAAGTAAGTAAGTAAGTAAGTAAGTAAGTAAGTAAGTAAGTAAGTAAGTAAGTAAGCAAGCAAGTAAGTAAGTAAGTAAGTAAGTAAGTAAATAAATAAATAAATAAATACATAAATAAATAAATAAATAAATAAATAAATAAATAAATAAATAAATAAATAAATAAATAAATAAATAAATAAATAAATAAATAAATAAATAAATAAATAAATAAATAAATAAATAAATAAATAAATAAATAAATAAATAAATAAATAAATAAATAAATAAATAAATAAATAAATAAATAAATAAATAAATAAATAAATAAATAAATAAATAAATAAATAAATAAATAAATAAATAAATAAATAAATAAATAAATAAATAAATAAATAAATAAATAAATAAATAAATAAATAAATAAATAAATAAATAAATAAATAAATAAATAAATAAATAAATAAATAAATAAATAAATAAATAAATAAATAAATAAATAAATAAATAAATAAATAAATAAATAAATAAATAAATAAATAAATAAATAAATAAATAAATAAATAAATAAATAAATAAATAAATAAATAAATAAATAAATAAATAAATAAATAAATAAATAAATAAATAAATAAATAAATAAATAAATAAATAAATAAATAAATAAATAAATAAATAAATAAATAAATAAATAAATAAATAAATAAATAAATAAATAAATAAATAAATAAATAAATAAATAAATAAATAAATAAATAAATAAATAAATAAATAAATAAATAAATAAATAAATAAATAAATAAATAAATAAATAAATAAATAAATAAATAAATAAATAAATAAATAAATAAATAAATAAATAAATAAATAAATAAATAAATAAATAAATAAATAAATAAATAAATAAATAAATAAATAAATAAATAAATAAATAAATAAATAAATAATTAAGTAAATAAATAAATAAATAAATAAATATACAACACATAACTCTAATCATAGTAAGTTTCTCGCGCACATCTGTCACAGACAGTGCAGTCACAGACAACAATCCCTTATCTGTGGTGCAGTATATCTGTCACAGACTCACAGTGCAGGCAGAAAGAGACGCTGTGATTGGTCCAGGTCACTTCGTGCAACGAAAGTAGTTTTGTTGTTGCGTTTGTTGCATTACAAAGTGAAAAGGATCCAGCCTGAACTAGGAATTGAACCCTGGACCTTCTGGATTGGAATCGAAACAACCCCATTAGACCAAGAAAGCACGCAATAAAATGGAAATTTTGTAGTAATGGTAGTAATGGACTGGTGGTGGTAGTAGTAGTACTAGTAGTAGCAATAATTGTTTATTTAGCAAGCTTGCTATCATCACAATACATAAGTATATGATAACCATACGAGAACACACAGAATAAATAAACTGAAATAAGTAATAACAATAATAATAGTAACATAACACACTAATACAATATTCATTAGGCCTATAGTAAGAAGTAGTAACAAGTAGTAACAAGTGTCAGAATGACCTTGCCTCACCTGGTCTGATGTTCATACTATTCTAAAAGCATTCTAGGTTCTTCTCACGAATATCTACAAGAACTCTCTCATTGTAAACATGGATGGCGTTTACGCATCCAAATTCTAAACATCATAGTTTATTGATGATTGACTGTCCATAACCCCGACGTCAGTGGCAGTTTGGAGATTTGATTGTTCCTCATCTCACAAGATAAACCGTGGCTTCGTTCTAATACAGCTGATGACTTTGATCGTTTACCTATTATAACCGCCACCAAATTTGTGTATCAGTATTTACTTGTAGATACTAGTCATTTCGTATATTTATGATCTCTAGCTGTATAATTTTTTAAATGATTATGTGTATCTAGATACAAACAATAGTTATCTAATCTGCTCTAACACTGACAACATATTCACGATTGAGACTTTTGGCCCGGATGGAGACATCAGACAAAAAATGTGAAGAAATTTGCCTTTAATATGGAGATTAATAGTTGCATAAAATAATTCCGTAACAAGGAGAGGATTCCCCTAAATAGGGGACATCTCTGCCCCAGACCAAAATCACACTTTATAATAAAATATTATTATATAGTATTCACTCCCATGCTATGTAGGTAAATAATGCTTCCTCAATGCATGTGACGATTTTAGCATTTATAAATAACAAACAGTATATGCTAACTATTTGGCATTGAAATTCAGTCCAGCCTACTTATAAGGAACCCACTTTTAAGGAAGCTCCACTTTTAAGGAAGTCAGATCCATTCCTCTTCAAATGTAAAAGTACATAATATTATTATAAACCCTTTTATAAGGAAGTTCAGTTTTAACAAAGTAATTTTAAATCTCCTTCAGCTCTTGACTATACTGTATTTTCGTAACTTCTACGTATAATTATTTAAACAATACACATGTTTATGTTGTATTCACTTAATCCTTCAGCAAAAAAAACTGATTTACAAAATATGAGGATTTAGAAATTTACTTTTCTACAACAAGGTCTGCTAATTATTCGCCACGTCGTGTTTGACACCAAAATAACATCGACTTTAGCGTTTGTTAGAGTCGAGACTAACGACAGAAGTTGTCTTGCTTTTGTCTAGACGAGCTGTCTTCTTCCTCACCGGTTTAGTCTCGGACATGCGTATTGCAAACTTCAACTCCAGTACCAGCGCTTCCCAAGGCGTAATCTTGAACACAACACAGAGATACACACGTCACTTTACATAAAATAATAAACTTCAAATACAGATCACTGCTTAGCCACAATCGAGTCCCGTATCGCGCAGGACACGTATACAAACATTATTAACTGTAAATAAACTCATAATTTAAAATTTAAAAAGCCAAAATTGAAGATCTCGAACCATTTTTTCGGATGAAAAACACATTGTTTGAACCAACTATGTCCTGGCCATGACTGCTACTTTATCGTTCGTGGTGGGGGCACGTTTCGTGCTTTGGTGATCCCGAGAGATGCCAGCGGGAGCATATGCTTCAGTAGGGCCACCCTAGTTAGACAGCTCGAGGCGGAGAAGTCACACGAAATGCAGTCCACGTTCTCCCCCTTTTCTTTTCCTCTCTATCCTCCTACTTGCCCCTTTCTTCCAAACACCCCCCGATGCCCTATGATCACAGTTGTCGAGTACGTACTCAAATAGTTCATCTACCAAGTTCTTCACTATGTTTACAGTAGGTAGGGCTGGCTCATAGATACATCCATAGAGAAATAAAACAGGGATACATCCAGTGTTGTAAAAGTTACTTTTAGAAAGTAATTCAGTTACAGTTACAGTTACTTGCTTGGGAAAGTAATTCAGTTACAGTTACAGTTACTTTTTCCCTAAAGTAACTGAGTTACAGTTACAGTTACTTTATGAAGTAACTGAGTTACTTTTTAAGTTACATCATGAAATTTCTTAAAAATGCAATAACTGACAGCATTACAAATAAAAAATATTTTTTTACTGGAAATAATGGCACGCAATAATGGCACTCAAAACTGTTTGTTTTTGCTAATTATATATTTATTCAGGCTTAGTTATAATGGTACTTCATTACTAACAACTACATGTCTACTACTACTACTACTACTACTACTACTACTACTACTACTACTACTACTATTACTACTTCTAAGGAACACTTGACCGTTTACATTTTAAGTTCTGATGAAAAAATTATGAAAGTATATTAGAATATTTAATTTTAATTTTCTTATAAAAGCCCCACCAGACAAGCAACATAATTTTGAAAATAAAGTATTGGAAACATCAATACAATGGAAACAACGATACAGTTCCTGAAAATAATAATTTCTTCCATAAGACACCAAGTTAATTTCATGTTATTCCCGATGTTTCCAAAACATTATTATATAACAATTTTCGTTACAGCTGGCAGTTGTATTAATTTATTGTTGTCATGTTTGTTAACCCTGCGGTGTTGAGCCGCTACGTCGGTTGGCGCCTAGAACTATCAGCTGGCCTGTCCTTAGCGGGCAATACGAAATCGTAGAAAAATGTAGTTCCATCATATGACACACAAAAAAATTCGTTTTTTGTTTGTTTTTTAGGTTGATACAAAGCGGTATTTTTTTAATTTTGTACCACTACAGAACGAGCATGCTTAAGAAAAGTAACTCTAAAAAGTAACTGAAAACTGAGTATAATTACTTATAAAAGTAATTGAGTTACAGTTACAGTTACATTGAAATAAAAGTAATTAAAGTAGTAACTCAGTTACTCAAAAAGTAATTAATTACTTTTACTCAATTACTTTTACTCAGTTACTTTACAACACTGGATACATCCTTATACTCACCGCCTCCTGCACAGCAATCTTCCGACAGTTCCACAGCATCTCCAGCACAGCAATCACGAGCGCAACGATACATCCCATAAGGAGGACGAGGAAGACACCTCCAACGTTTGGCATGCCCAGCTCATTCTTGTCCACTGTGACCGCGTCCTCGAAACAGTCATGATACAAGAGTATAAGGTGGGCCTATTCTATTAACGCCATCTTTGAACTCCGGCCGCCATTGCAACCATACTTGAGTACACAGCCTTCTCGAATATAATTCGTAACTTCAATCATTTTGAAGGGTTACATTGAGGCATAGATTTACAACTATCTGGATGTGCAAAATGGTTGGAATACGCGTCTGCGATTCTCATTTCCGGTTTTTGACATTCTCGGACAAATTAGCCCCTATCGCTAAGCAATTACATATCAATAGTCACAACAACAATGTGAACAATGACAAAATCCGAAACTTAAGGGCCAAAATGGCCGCCCACCGCCTTCTTCCATGGCTATTTAATAGGGCACTAGCAACACCAAAAGACAACAATGAAACAAATGATTTGAATCGATGGACAAACAACAAGCTGTCAAAAAATAATTTCGTCTGATTTTGGAAATCAAAACAAAAAACAAACAAATACACATACAAAACTTTCACTTAGTCGTTGTGTATCATTAAACGTTTAAATGGCGAGCAGGTACTATTGCTACACTTGTTTTTATTTCTATGGTTCCAATTTTATTATTTTGACAGCTGATGGTTTGTCCATCAGTTCCATTCATTTGTTCCATTGTTGTCTTTCGGTGTTGCTAGTGCCCTATTGGTACATTGATTTGTTGGCTGATTCAGGTGCAGACTTGATAATTCTTGTGTATTGTTCTAATAAAAGCAAAAGCAATTACGAAAAATATGCAAATTATTGAGGTTTCTCTTATTAGCGGTGTGTCAAGGAGAAAAGGTGTTAGGTACCAGAAAGTTCGTAATTTTGATTTAGTTGGCCGCTGTAAAACGCACAGATTTGCACCCAAAACTACCTTGACGAGAATTTTGGGTATTTGTTTAGTATCACTGATCGCGCTTCTTACTCACTTTTTCCAATGAAAAACGCCAAAGTCTTGTTTAAGGTGTTATTTTTATTGAACAATGTTTAATTGTCTTTCTTTTGATGCTTATTATAATATTGTAGTTAGTTTTTAAGAGTAACAAATGATTGTTTGAAGTTTTTATATGAAAAGTTGACGTCTTCTTCCTTGTTTCCTGCTTGTGTCCGGTGCAGTGCTGCCAATGGCAAACTATCCAAAACCACCCCCTAACCTCGGGCAAAGTCACTTTCGGGCGCAAATCTGCATAATTGCATAATTTGAAGAAGGGGTATTTAATCGTAGGGGCCTAGTTTGCACGTACATCCAAACCCCCGCCCTAACCTCTGGCAAACTATCCAAAACCACCCCCTAACCTCGGGCAAAGTCACTTTCGGGCGCAAGAGGTAGGGTTTTTTCATGTACATACGTTGGTAGAACACACACACATGTGTGCTCCAAATAGCTGCGCCCTCGCACGTCCGCCATATTGCCATATTTAACGTGATTGTGTTGTCAAATCGATGCAACTTCAAAACGATAATTTAATATGAAAGAAGAGACTATTTGTATTAAAAATCACTGGAGCTTACAGATAAATCATGAAATAACAATAATGTACTGCGCATATGATCAATATCGCAAAGGAATACAGAAAAAAAGTGAGTACGAAACGCGATCAGTGATACTAAACAATTACCGAATTTTGTTTCGGTTCCGCTTTCTATAAAATGGGTGAAAATCCCCACCCTTTCCCGAATGTTTACGCCACCATGGCTTTGAAAAGTTCGCACATAGTGTACGTGTGCACATGAGTGTGTCTTATTACCTTCTTGCAAGATCCACCACCTCCTAGTTCTTTCCACCACTTGTTCTTCAGCTTGCGTAAAACACCTGTTTCTTGCAGTTTCAGGACAGCTTTATTGATAAGAGTCCGGTAAGGCGAGTCTGCCAATGAAAGGAAATCCCATCAATGCTGTAAAGCGCACTATACAGATAACACATTATAATCAACCTTTACATTATACTACTTAATGATTCACTTGAAATGGGTCTTAAATTAATGTAAAAAATCACTATTACATTATTAACATAATTACAAATAAATTAAGTAATGAGTAGCCGCAAGGTTACACCACACACGAATAACTGTATAATATCGATATCTTATTGTTTGGCTGATTCAAAACCAAATGAGGGTATCTACTTCTGCAATAAATAAATAATCAACAGTAGTATGCATATTGGATCCCGTTTGACAGCTTGTTGTGAGAATCGAGGCCTTAACTAGGATATACAAATCACAAATCATCAATATGATTGAGCAAAGCACACAATGGAGGGTCTGGGGGAGGGGGGGGGGGGGAGGGCACCAATTACGGGGAACGTTTTTTTATTCTTACAGTGTGATTAAAGTGTTTTAACGAGTTTTAGGCATGCTTTTTCTCAAAACATTTGTTACTGGTGACTGATGTGAAATTAACCGTGGTATTAGCAAGTCAAAATGGTCTACTCCCGATTTTTACCCGGGTTACCAACCCCCAGTAACGGCCCTGGTGAGAATGGACTGGACACTCACTGAGTGGCAGGGCGATGCCGTACCCCTTCCTGTCGAGCTGTCCCCCGATCTTAGTGAGGTTGCAGTTCCTCTCAGTCTCGTACTCGATCTGTGTCGACTCCATGAAGAACGCGTACAAGGTTTTA
Source organism: Isoperla grammatica (assembly GCA_945910005.1). Classification (NCBI taxonomy): domain Eukaryota; kingdom Metazoa; phylum Arthropoda; class Insecta; order Plecoptera; family Perlodidae; genus Isoperla; species Isoperla grammatica. The sequence goes on from OX246741.1 coordinate 35,766,844, forward strand.
CCCTTCTTGACGCGCTCGACTCCAGCAGCGTTGTCCTCGACGAACACGCTGGGCCGAGCCTCCGCCATCGCCGTGTACATCCGCTGGTAGGTGGAGTGGTTGGACTTCTAATAACAACCATGTTACACGTCACTATCAACATAAACACAGCCTCCGCCATCGCAGTGTACATCCGCTGGTAGGTGGAGTGGTTGGACTTCTAATAACAACCATGTTACACGTCACTATCAACATAAACACAGCCTCCGCTATCGCAGTGTATATCCGCTGGTACGTGGAGTGGTTGGACTTCTAATAACAACCATGTTACACGTCACTATCAACATAAACACAGCCTCCGCCATCGCCGTGTACATCCGCTGGTAGGTGGAGTGGTTGGACTTCTAATAACAACCATGTTACACGTCACTATCAACATAAACACAGCCTCCGCTATCGCAGTGTATATCCGCTGGTACGTGGAGTGGTTGGACTTCTAATAACAACCATGTTACACGTCACTATCAACATAAACACAGCCTCCACCATCGCCGTGTACATCCGCTGGGGTGTGGAGTGGTTGGACTTCTAATAACAACCATGTTACACGTCACTATCAACATAAACACAGCCTCCGCCATCGCCGTGTACATCCGCTGGTACGTGGAGTGGTTGGACTTCTAATAACAACCATGTTACACGTCACTATCAACATAAACACAGCCTCCGCTATCGCAGTGTATATCCGCTGGTACGTGGAGTGGTTGGACTTCTAATAACAACCATGTTACACGTCACTATCAACATAAACACAGCCTCCGCCATCGCGGTGTACATCCGCTGGTAGGTGGAGTGGTTGGACTTCTAATAACAACCATGTTACACGTCACTATCAACATAAACACAGCCTCCGCTATCGCAGTGTATATCCGCTGGTACGTGGAGTGGTTGGACTTCTAATAACAACCATGTTACACGTCACTATCAACATAAACACAGCCTGCGCCATCGCGGTGTACATCCGCTGGTAGGTGGAGTGGTTGGACTTCTAATAACAACCATGTTACACGTCACTATCAACATAAACACAGCCTCCGCTATCGCAGTGTTTATCCGCTGGTAGGTGGAGTGGTTGGACTTCTAATAACAACCATGTTACACGTCACTATCAACATAAACACAGCCTCCGCCATCGCGGTGTATATCCGCTGGTACGTGGAGTGGTTGGACTTCTAATAACAACCATGTTACACGTCACTATCAACATAAACACAGCCTCCGCCATCGCAGTGTATATCCGCTGGTACGTGGAGTGGTTGGACTTCTAATAACAACCATGTTACACGTCACTATCAACATAAACACAGCCTCCGCCATCGCAGTGTATATCCGCTGGTACGTGGAGTGGTTGGACTTCTAATAACAACCATGTTACACGTCACTATCAACATAAACACAGCCTCCGCCATCGCCGTGTACATCCGCTGGTACGTGGAGTGGTTGGACTTCTAATAACAACCATGTTACACGTCACTATCAACATAAACACAGCCTCCGCTATCGCAGTGTATATCCGCTGGTACGTGGAGTGGTTGGACTTCTAATAACAACCATGTTACACGTCACTATCAACATAAACACAGCCTCCGCCATCGCCGTGTACATCCGCTGGGGTGTGGAGTGGTTGGACTTCTAATAACAACCATGTTACACGTCACTATCAACATAAACACAGCCTCCGCCATCGCCGTGTACATCCGCTGGTACGTGGAGTGGTTGGACTTCTAATAACAACCATGTTACACGTCACTATCAACATAAACACAGCCTCCGCTATCGCAGTGTATATCCGCTGGTACGTGGAGTGGTTGGACTTCTAATAACAACCATGTTACACGTCACTATCAACATAAACACAGCCTCCGCTATCGCAGTGTATATCCGCTGGTACGTGGAGTGGTAGGACTTCTAATAACAACCATGTTACACGTCACTATCAACATAAACACAGCCTCCGCTATCGCAGTGTATATCCGCTGGTACGTGGAGTGGTTGGACTTCTAATAACAACCATGTTACACGTCACTATCAACATAAACACAGCCTCCGCTATCGCAGTGTATATCCGCTGGTACGTGGAGTGGTTGGACTTCTAATAACAACCATGTTACACGTCACTATCAACATAAACACAGCCTCCGCTATCGCAGTGTATATCCGCTGGTACGTGGAGTGGTTTGGACCCCTAGCGACAGCCGACAACCATATCTATAATCAATAATGTACGGTATCTTCTGAGACAACAGACGATTAGGGTATACGTTTAAAATAGGGTTGAATAAAAAACACAAGTATCATTATTTATTCTTTTTGAATATCTGCTTTGGTCCTCACTTGGTCGTGCGAAACTATAGCTAACAATAGCCTACATGACGTTTCAGAATATTGTTTATAACGAGTCTGGAAAAAAAGAGTTTAAAATATGATATGAGACAATGATATAATATTAAGGGCCGGTCTTACAATCTTATAGTAAGAAAGTTATTTCTAGCAAATAAGCTATTTGGAGGATGTCAAGAGTTTTGCTTGGTTTTTGCCATTGAGATAACAAGCTATTCGAAGAATAAGCTTGGTATTGTTATTGGGACATTGTAAGAATAGACCTTAGGGACTTGGGCCACTAGAGGCCTGAATAAACTACTTGTTTACACCATGACAACAACCAATAGGAGGCCTGGTTGCCAATTGCTATGGTGAAAACTAGTTAGTTACTAGATATTTAATAATTCAGGCGCTTATTGAGTTTTACCATGTCTAGATATCTCTATGTATCGGAGTCTGAGTAAAGCGAAAGTGAACAGGTTACCTCGAAAAAGGATCTGGTCGACCCCTTCCTTACTGTGCCGTACTTTATCTTGCTCTGCTTAGCTAGGTCGTCGACAGACTCGATAGTGTTGTCAGAGCGAGTGAGAGTGAGGGAGGCGGCCAGGTTGGCGATGTATGATGAGATCATGATTAGTATGAAGAACCACCACATGGCGGCCAGCGCCCTAGTCGACACTGCCCTGCACACAGACACCCACACTACATGCACAGGAAGAGACAACATAACAAGTACGGCTGTGTAGTAAAGGTTGGTTTTCACTTTTTACACTGATTAAATAAATAAATTCACATTTAGAGTCTACCCACTCAGTAACGAAACTGATTTGCAGTGGGGGACTTTAATTTAAAGTGACTAAACCAACCCTGTAGGCTCCGAACACCATCGACGAGTGAGCGATAACCAATCAAAGATCGATATTTCAAATACGAAACATATGAATCAGTGATTGGACTGTGCGAACACCTGCAGACAAAAATGTCAGAATCAACAAGGCCGATTCAGAAAAACTTTGAATTTATTGAGTGCTTCGTTGCTAGGACGGCTCCAATGTCACCGTTTACTTATTCCTAAGCCAAGTAGTAATGGAATAAGAAGTACGGCTGTGTAGTAAAGGTTGGTTTTTACTATTATATTTTAAGATTTAAGGTTTTATTTTTCTACCGTTTTTTTTTTTGGATCGCTACCATTGGCTGGATTTATAAAACGTCGCCTCTTATTGGCTGGGCTAAGCATTTCTATTTTATGTATAAGAGCTAACGATGATCTATGGTTTCCTTAAATCTTACAATTTAGGAAGGTATGTTTTTGGCTTGATTTTATTTTATTAACCTTAAACCTTAAATGTTAAATTAGTGTGTAAACCGACCTTTAAAGCACAAACAAAAAGGGCATATTAAAAGGGTTTATTAAAATAAGTTAAATACATTCGTATTTAGAGTCAACCCACTCAGTCACACAACTGATTATCAGTGGGGGACTTTTTAAAGCGACCAAACCAACCCCGAGGCTCCAAACACCATCACCGAGTGATAACCAACCATTAACCAAAGATCGATATTTTTTTATGTGAATATGGGAAACAGTGATTGGACACTGGACCGTACGAATAAAAAGTTAAAATACTTCTGCCTGATGCGACATTTGAACACGGGACCTTCTGCATTGGAAGCAGGGGGATGTTGCCACTGGACTAACAACCCAGATAAATGTATGCAGTAAAAAGTAATACAATTTGCAGCACCTAAGATTGAGAGGGGTTATATTGCGGGTTGTAGTGGGGAGTTAAAGACAAAAGGTCTGTTCGTTGGACCTTCTCGACTTCGCTCCAAGATCACTTTAGAGATGTTTTAGAGTAGGCTCAATTAGGCCACGCCCACGCTCGAGCCGATAGAGCACCGTGCTCTTCCCGTTGTCAAACGAACGCTTCCCAGCGCCCCACCCCCTCCTTTATTCTCTTTTTGGCTCAGAATCAAGTTCCAACGAAGATATGGTTCCGACAAATATTTTACTTACGAAATACAACTTAAACATCATCAGAGTTGCTGGACGAGGAAGCCGGTTTTATGAATAACGCGCGAAAAGTAATCTTGCTCTAAGTTTCTCTAACTCACTCCTCCTAAAAAGTCCGAGCAAGAAAATCATGATCTTTCTGCTCTAGATCATGTTGCTCGAGTCCAACGAACGGAATCCGAGCAGGTGATCTCGTGAAACGAACGGCTATTTTATTATTAGAGTAGATCCGAGTGCTTAGAGAAGGTCCAACGAACAGACCTAAAGAGAGACTTACTGGGGCGCCACGTCAGAGCCCTGTTGCAACATCGCGCCAACGTTATGCCACAGAGAGTTGATCATCGTCAGGTCGTTGGTCAGTTCCTCAGGCTCGGCGAGGCAAGGGTGGGCACTATTCCACTCTGTGAACGACGTCCTGTGACAGACATGGAGACAGCACCTTTACTTCTCGTTCATACATTGCTCAGACAGTCAAGGGTGGGCGCTATTCCACTCTGTGAACGACGTCCTGTGACAGACATGGAGACAGCACCTTTACTTCTCGTTCATACATTGCTCAGACAGTCAAGGGTGGGCACTATTCCACTCTGTGAACGACGTCCTGTGACAGACATGGAGACAGCACCTTTACTTCTCGTTCATACATTGCTCAGACAGTCAAGGGTGGGCACGACTCCACTCTGTGAACGACGTCCTGTGACATGGAGACAACAGCTTTACTTCTCGTTCATACATTGCTCAGACAGTCAAGGGTGGGCACGACTCCACTCTGTGAACGACGTCCTGTGACATGGAGACAACAGCTTTACTTCTCGTTCATACATTGCTCAGACAGTCAAGGGTGGGCACTACTCCACTCTGTGAACGACGTCCTGTGACATGGAGACAACAGCTTTACTTCTCGTTCATACATTGCTCAGACAGTCAAGGGTGGGCACTATTCCACTCTGTGAACGACGTCCTGTGACATGGAGACAACAGCTTTACTTCTCGTTTATACAATTGCTCAGACAGTCAAGGGTGGGCACGACTCCACTCTGTGAACGACGTCCTGTGACATGGAGACAACAGCTTTACTTCTCGTTTATACAATTGCTCAGACAGTCAAGGGTGGGCACTATTCCACTCTGTGAACGACGTCCTGTGACAGACATGGAGACAGCACCTTTACTTCTCGTTCATACATTGCTCAGACAGTCAAGGGTGGGCGCTATTCCACTCTGTGAACGACGTCCTGTGACAGACATGGAGACAGCACCTTTACTTCTCGTTCATACATTGCTCAGACAGTCAAGGGTGGGCACTATTCCACTCTGTGAACGACGTCCTGTGACAGACATGGAGACAGCACCTTTACTTCTCGTTCATACATTGCTCAGACAGTCAAGGGTGGGCACGACTCCACTCTGTGAACGACGTCCTGTGACATGGAGACAACAGCTTTACTTCTCGTTCATACATTGCTCAGACAGTCAAGGGTGGGCACGACTCCACTCTGTGAACGACGTCCTGTGACATGGAGACAACAGCTTTACTTCTCGTTCATACATTGCTCAGACAGTCAAGGGTGGGCACTACTCCACTCTGTGAACGACGTCCTGTGACATGGAGACAACAGCTTTACTTCTCGTTCATACATTGCTCAGACAGTCAAGGGTGGGCACTATTCCACTCTGTGAACGACGTCCTGTGACATGGAGACAACAGCTTTACTTCTCGTTTATACAATTGCTCAGACAGTCAAGGGTGGGCACGACTCCACTCTGTGAACGACGTCCTGTGACATGGAGACAACAGCTTTACTTCTCGTTTATACAATTGCTCAGACAGTCAAGGGTGGGCACTATTCCACTCTGTGAACGACGTCCTGTGACAGACATGGAGACAGCACCTTTACTTCTCGTTCATACATTGCTCAGACAGTCAAGGGTGGGCACGACTCCACTCTGTGAACGACGTCCTGTGACATGGAGACAACAGCTTTACTTCTCGTTCATACATTGCTCAGACAGTCAAGGGTGGGCACGACTCCACTCTGTGAACGACGTCCTGTGACATGGAGACAACAGCTTTACTTCTCGTTCATACATTGCTCAGACAGTCAAGGGTGGGCACTACTCCACTCTGTGAACGACGTCCTGTGACATGGAGACAACAGCTTTACTTCTCGTTCATACATTGCTCAGACAGTCAAGGGTGGGCACTATTCCACTCTGTGAACGACGTCCTGTGACATGGAGACAACAGCTTTACTTCTCGTTTATACAATTGCTCAGACAGTCAAGGGTGGGCACGACTCCACTCTGTGAACGACGTCCTGTGACATGGAGACAACAGCTTTACTTCTCGTTTATACAATTGCTCAGACAGTCAAGGGTGGGCACTATTCCACTCTGTGAACGACGTCCTGTGACATGGAGACAACAGCTTTACTTCTCGTTTATACAATTGCTCAGACAGTCAAGGGTGGGCACTATTCCACTCTGTGAACGACGTCCTGTGACATGGAGACAACAGCTTTACTTCTCGTTTATACATTGCTCAGACAGTCAAGGGTGGGCACTATTCCACTCTGTGAACGACGTCCTGTGACATGGAGACAACAGCTTTACTTCTCGTTTATACATTGCTCAGACAGTCAAGGGTGGGCACGACTCCACTCTGTGAACGACGTCCTGTGACATGGAGACAACAGCTTTACTTCTCGTTTATACATTGCTCAGACAGTCAAGGGTGGGCACTATTCCACTCTGTGAACGACGTCCTGTGACATGGAGACAACAGCTTTACTTCTCGTTCATACATTGCTCAGACAGTCAAGGGTGGGCACTATTCCACTCTGTGAACGACGTCCTGTGACATGGAGACAACAGCTTTACTTCTCGTTTATACAATTGCTCAGACAGTCAAGGGTGGGCACTATTCCACTCTGTGAACGATGTCCTGTGACATGGAGACAACAGCTTTACTTCTCGTTCATACATTGCTCAGACAGTCAAGGGTGGGCACGACTCCACTCTGTGAACGACGTCCTGTGACATGGAGACAACAGCTTTACTTCTCGTTCATACATTGCTCAGACAGTCAAGGGTGGGCACTATTCCACTCTGTGAACGACGTCCTGTGACATGGAGACAACAGCTTTACTTCTCGTTTATACAATTGCTCAGACAGTCAAGGGTGGGCACTATTCCACTCTGTGAACGACGTCCTGTGACATGGAGACAACAGCTTTACTTCTCGTTTATACAATTGCTCAGACAGTCAAGGGTGGGCACTATTCCACTCTGTGAACGACGTCCTGTGACATGGAGACAACAGCTTTACTTCTCGTTCATACATTGCTCAGACAGTCAAGGGTGGGCACGACTCCACTCTGTGAACGACGTCCTGTGACATGGAGACAACAGCTTTACTTCTCGTTCATACATTGCTCAGACAGTCAAGGGTGGGCACTACTCCACTCTGTGAACGACGTCCTGTGACATGGAGACAACAGCTTTACTTCTCGTTCATACATTGCTCAGACAGTCAAGGGTGGGCACGACTCCACTCTGTGAACGACGTCCTGTGACATGGAGACAACAGCTTTACTTCTCGTTCATACATTGCTCAGACAGTCAAGGGTGGGCACTACTCCACTCTGTGAACGACGTCCTGTGACATGGAGACAACAGCTTTACTTCTCGTTCATACATTGCTCAGACAGTCAAGGGTGGGCACTATTCCACTCTGTGAACGACGTCCTGTGACATGGAGACAACAGCTTTACTTCTCGTTTATACAATTGCTCAGACAGTCAAGGGTGGGCACGACTCCACTCTGTGAACGACGTCCTGTGACATGGAGACAACAGCTTTACTTCTCGTTCATACATTGCTCAGACAGTCAAGGGTGGGCACTACTCCACTCTGTGAACGACGTCCTGTGACATGGAGACAACAGCTTTACTTCTCGTTTATACAATTGCTCAGACAGTCAAGGGTGGGCACGACTCCACTCTGTGAACGACGTCCTGTGACATGGAGACAACAGCTTTACTTCTCGTTCATACATTGCTCAGACAGTCAAGGGTGGGCACGACTCCACTCTGTGAACGACGTCCTGTGACATGGAGACAACAGCTTTACTTCTCGTTCATACATTGCTCAGACAGTCAAGGGTGGGCACTATTCCACTCTGTGAACGACGTCCTGTGACATGACATGGAGACAACAGCTTTACTTCTCGTTCATACATTGCTCAGACAGTCAAGGGTGGGCACTATTCCACTCTGTGAACGACGTCCTGTGACATGGAGACAACAGCTTTACTTCTCGTTTATACATTGCTCAGACAGTCAAGGGTGGGCACTATTCCACTCTGCGAACGATGTCCTGTGACATGGAGACAACAGCTTTACTTCTCGTTCATACATTGCTCAGACAGTCAAGGGTGGGCACGACTCCACTCTGTGAACGACGTCCTGTGACATGGAGACAACAGCTTTACTTCTCGTTCATACATTGCTCAGACAGTCAAGGGTGGGCACTATTCCACTCTGCGAACGACGTCCTGTGACAGACATGGAGACAGCACCTTTACTTCTCGTTCATACATTGCTCAGACAGTCAAGGGTGGGCACTACTCCACTCTGTGAACGACGTCCTGTGACATGGAGACAACAGCTTTACTTCTTCATACATTGCTCAGGAACACGAGAGCATGAGGACTTTCGGGGTATTCTGGCAACAAAGCCTTGTATTACCATCCATTGCAAACAATAATACATATTATGTGTAAAAATGTGTACCTTAAAGAGAAAAAAAATACACAAAGCTAATAATTAATATAGTTGCATGTATACGTGATTTTCACACCTGACCAACAATCAATCGACAAAGTCTATAAAGCAGATTGAAGTAATTGCGTCTTTGTTGTGAATTCGGATTATCTTCTTCTTGACCAACATGTATCTGGTGTTGAAACATAGAAGCTTTTAAGGTTTTAGTGAAAGAGCACCGTTCCTGCCGAGCGTTGAGGCTGCAGTACTCTATATGGCCGCTCCGAAACCGTCACGCGTGGGGCTGTACGAGCGCTCGACGGTTCAAATGTAAAAAAGAATTATACAAAAAAAGTAAAAAAGTAAAATAAAGTACTCAACACTCAACAGTCAACAAAATAGGTTGATATTTCAATTTTTTTCCTCCGATTGTCTTTGTGTTTCGTTCATTTCAGAAAACTTTAGGAATAAGCTGTTATGAAACATGTAATGTGCTGGTGAATCACATTTTAATTGGAACTCAAAGATTAAAGATTTTGATAAGTCGGATGTACGTCACCGATCTTCGTGCCTCATACTCGATCTAGGGGAAATTAAACTATGATATACTTTTAATAAAAAAAAAGTGGCGTCGCGACGCTTCAAAGTCTAGCAATGGCTGAACTTCATCTGCGTACATGTGTCTTAACTCTAAAGTTATAAATACATCTTCCTTTTGATTGCGCTGTAGAGACATATACACCTACTTACCTTATGAGATATTATTAGATCATGTACTTACCTGGCCATAACGTAGAGTAGGATGGTTATCCCGAGGTAAGCTGTCGCCATTGACAACCACACCTCTGTGGATAGAGGGTCGAGGAATGAGAACAGACTAGGGTTTTGAACGGTGGGCTTAGCATACAAAATGCTTATACCTAGAAACAGCCACAGAGAACAGAGTTTGAGTAAAAGTTGAGGAACAGTGTAAAACAATATTGTACTGATTATAACTATTGGTTATATGTTTCGATTTTTCTAAAATACTATTTTGAAGGGTTTGAATTATGTACACAATTGTACAGTGATTATGTTTTGTGTAATTTGTAATAACGGATAGCCAAATAACTACAATGTAAGCATTTAGTATAAACATAATTTTCAATTTATAATAATTCTACGTACGAATTGACAGTCCGTAGGGCTCTTTGAGGGGGAGGGGGGGTGGGGGTGGGGGCACAAGAGCATTTCTTATCTGGGCTAGTTAAGAGCGAAGGATACCTCTACGTCAAAAACCGCAGAAAATTTTCGTTTTTTAATTATATCTCAAGATTGAAACACAACATCAAAAATCTGAGACACCATAGCGCTGTGGTTTGGTAATCCCTACACACTGAATGATAAATGTATTTAACGTTATCATCAGTATGACTGTGATAACGATTTCCTCAAATTATTAAGGAAATCGTTATCACAGTCATACTGATGATAAAGTTAAATACATTTATCATTCAGTGTGTAGGGATTACCAAACCACAGCGCTATGGTGTCTCAGATTTTTGATGTTGTGTTTCAATCTTGAGATATAATTAAAAAACGAAAATTTTCTGCGGTTTTTGACGTAGAGGTATCCTTCGCTCTTAAACCAATTAATTTATGTGGGGTTGGGAGAGATTAACAACTACCTATCACAACTCAGTACGACCACTCCGCGGTATGAATGAAAGATTTCCAACTAGTAAACTGAATCTAGTGGCGGTTTCGGTTTTCCAATGGCTGCGCTAGACCGAGTACGCCTGATTAGAACACCAGTGCACAACACAACCAGTGTACAGTGCCAGTGCAAGCTATTGCAATGCACTTACCCAGCTCCATGAAGGGCATAGTGAAGTCCACGATCTGCTCTCGTTCGTAGGTGATCGTCAGGTCGCCGATCGCAAGATCAGCTTTCTAGGGAGGAAACACAAACACAAACGTACCGGTCAAGTTTTGGGTGGAACAATATTCATAGGTTGCACGTACGTCACATCTTTGCGCGTGGCGGCCACATTTGTGATCAAACTTTGACGTTGCCATGGAGAAGCAATTTATGGCTGTTGTTGGTAGCCTGTTTTTTGTAAATAAAATTGTTATGTGTGGTAATTTTTTATTTTTGTATTATACGTTGCCTTTCTTAATTCAAAATTAGGCTTATTTATTAAATTTAAATAGTATTTGGCAGGCCCGGACTGACCAGGTCCGCAGGTCCACGATCGTGGAGAAAGCCCCGAAGGGGCCCCCCCATAACGTAAAAAAAGTAACATGTTAACGAGTTTTTCTCTAAACTTAAAATAGTCAAAAATCAACTTCGGTCATCTTTAGGTCAAGACCTTATGTCTAGTCTGCTTGTTATAAATGTTGAGAGGGATTTATTTTATGATTTGGACAAAAATAAAATAATAGATGAAGTATTTTTAAGAAGTGAGTTGCTTACAAAGAAGCTGTTACATTAGTGCTAGGGGAGTAAAGAGGGGGGTATTTGTAGTTTGGTTTTGGGAGTATCGACACACTGCTTGAAAAGCATAAGATTTTGCGATTTTTATTTGTATGGTTAATGTAGATTGATGCGGGACTAGACATTCTTTACAAATAATGCAAACTTGTTCTTATTTGTATATATTAGACAATTTCAATATTGCCCCAAACTATCTCATTTGATCCAATCGTAACTGCTTTTTTATGGATAGAATATCTTAACTTGTTAATAATATCTAGTACCGCATCATTCCAAAATGTTTGTCTGCCGGTTAAATACTGTGACATAGATAGTGATAATAAACCATTGAATGTTGTACAAACCTTACTCTGTAGGTCCAAGATAAGTCCAGGGTAGGTTTTGCCGTCCGTAACATAAAACTCAAACTTCATATTCTCACGCTCAGCTATTTTTGTAACCAAGTCGAACGCGTATCCTTCGAAACGGTCGTTTCCAATGCGCCCTTCAGTCGGCATCTTATATCCCAAGTACGGCATCCCTAACAGAGGAAATGACGTCGGTGCTGGGTTGAATCAAACACTGCGGTCTCATAAGCTGCGTATAAACACATGTTATTATAGTCCTTTGCATAACGAGAATGACGGTATAAAATTTGGGTCAAAGGATGACATATATCAAAAGAAAGCTTGAAACAAGTACGTTTCAAAAAACCATGATATACCGCTGGCAAATCCAGCTTTCTATGTCAAAACTAGGGTCAAAGGTCAAATTTGTAATTTTTTTAATAATTTTTAATTAAATAATGAAAACTGTTTGCAAGTTAAATCATACACTTTTAGTAAGGTTAATGTATTATGTTTAAAAAAAATTAAATTAACCATTTAGCCTTTTTTGACCTTATAATTGAGGTCAATTTCCTCAAAATGGGTAATTTTTAAAATTTTCTTCGATTTATTGGCCAATAGTCATTATAACAACGTACTTACTCATAAATACATTAATATGAATAGTTCTAATTGTTATCACATTGTTTTCACGGTATTCATTCAAAATGGCGGTCAAAGGTCAATAGGTAAGTATCGTCAAACTAGGTCTAGTAACTAAAATATTACTTGTGAGTACTCTAAAAACGCAGAATTTTAACTGCAATTACAATAACGAATAACAATATAATGTTTTAATCGTAAGAGATGTAATTATCATATAACTTATAAACTACTTAAGATTGTTACTGAATTTCTAATGAATGTCCTCAGACATCAGGGTATTCTTGAATGGGTGTGCAACTGCAACAAAATACATTTTTAGAAAAGAACATGACCATGCTCAGATACGTGATATGATAGTATGATATGATATCTGTCCTAGCAGTCACTGTCTAGACGTCAAATTAATCAGAATTGAAGTCAAAATCACTCAAAATTGAAGTCGTCAGATTAATCACCTTCTGATTCACTGGAATTCTCATGCTGGGTACCGATATTTGGACAGTCCTTCAGCTTACACGCGTGGGTACACTTCAGCTGATTGGCCCAACACTCATAGGTCGGCATCTTGCAAACACGGCAACAGTTACAGGCTAGGAGATCCATAACGGTCAAAGGTACTGGAGTTCCAATCATCCACTCGTTGCTCAGATCTCCTTCTGCCGTGGTTTTCCATCCATAGACACACAGATCAGAAACATCAGGGTTGGCTTCTAAGCAACGTATCAATAGATCGTGTTTGGTTGATAACTCACAGTCGCAGGATATGAAGCAGTAAGCAATCGTTACAAGGTGGTAGCTGATTAGACTTCATATCATCACACTTACTTCTAAAAAGCTAGCGCAGCAGGTTGACGCATGACAGAGTCGTGGTCAAAGAGCAGAGTTTACAGACAAACTCTTCGAGTTTTTGTTGATGACATCGATAGAAACTCTCCAGTCCTGACCCATCTTGCTTAGCTTGACACAGAAATGCGAGTTTTTTTCTCATGATATTCAAAGTTCTCTTTTTCCCTTTACCACTGAATGAGCTCACTCAGGTTGGAACTCATAGTCGTCCCCTACACCTATAAATGCGCCCGTTGTTAACAAGGTAACAGTTTTATACGTGTCATTTCCCATATAGAAAACATATCCATAGCAACATTGGGTGCTAGGTGAAGTGGCCGACTATGAATTCCAACCTTTGTCACAACCAGTGCATGGAGGTCAGGGAGGGTATTACATACTTCGAATCCCAACGAACTCGCTAGTTTTTGCACATCTTCGAAGTGTGTTTAATTTTTGGTAGTCAAGCGTCAACCAGCTGCCCTACGAGCTTTTTAAAAGTAAATGTGATGATATTGAGTCTAATCAGCTACCACCTTGAAACGATTGCCTACTGCTTCAAATCCTGCGGCTGCGAGCTAACCACCAAACAGCGGTCTGGATACGTTGTTTGGACGCCAACCCTGATGTTCCTGATCCGCGTGGCTATGGATGGGAAACCACGGCAGAAAGAGATCTGAGCAACGAGTGGATGATTGGAACTCCAGTTCCTTTGACCGTTATGGATCTCCTAGCCTGTAACTGTTGCCGTGTTTGCAAAATGCCGACATGTGAGTGTTTGGCCAATCAATAAAAGTGTACCCACGCTTGTAAGCTGAAGGATTGTACAAATACCAGTACCAGTACCAGTAGCCAGCATGAGAATTCCAGTGAGTCAGAAGGTGATTAATCTGACAACTTGGACAGTGACTGCTAAAGTAGATATATAACATAATACTAGTATCATATCACGTATCTCAGCATGGTCATGCTCTCTTCTAAAAATGTATTTTGTTGCAGTTGTACACCCATTCAAGAATACCCTGATGTCTGAGGACATTAATTAGAAATTCAGTAACAATCTTAAGTAGTTTATAAGTTATATGATAATTACATTCTCTTACGATTGAAACATGATATTATTATTCGTTATTGTAATTGCAGTTAAAATTCTGCGTCCTTAGAGTACCCACAAGTCATATTTTAGTTACTAGACCTAGTTTGACGATACTTACCTATTGACCTTTGACCACCATTTTGAATGAATACCGTGAAAACAATGTGATAACAATAATAACTATTCATTTTAACGTATTTATGAGTAAGTACGTTGATATAATGAATATTGGCCAATAAATCGAAGAAAATTTTAGAAATTACCCATTTTGAGGAAATTGACCCCAATCAAGGTCAAAAAAGGTAAGTAGGTAATTTAATTTTTTTTTAATAAACTTTATACATTTATCTTACCAAAAGAGTATTTTTAAACTTGCAAACATTTTTCGTTATTTAATAAAAAATTATTTAAAAAATTACAAATTTGACCTTTGACCCTGGTTTTGACATAGAAAGCTGGATTTGCCAGAGGTATATCATGGTTTTTTGAAAAGTACTCGTCTCAAGCTTTCATTTGATATATGTCATCCTTTGACCCAAATTTTATACCGACCAGGCCTTTTTCGAGCGTTATGCAAAGGACTATTAGGCCTACATCCCAAGTTACTGGCAGCTTAAGTGGTAACATTACTGAAGTCCTCTCGACGAAAGTTGTCGGGTGATGACGACATATACCTGATACGTTGGTGGGAACAAGGGGGGAGCGGGGGGTCTTATTTGGTCAAAAATTGTGTGACATCATTTATGGACGGCCCCTAACTATAGTCTCATACCAAGGTCTTCTTGATCTCTGTCTAGCTCGTCGAACTCCCAAGTTCTTCTTGATCTCCGCCTAGCGGAGGCTCGTCGAAAACTTGGGAGTTCGACGAGCCTCCGCTAGGCGGAGATCAAGTAGACCTTGGTCTCATGGTCTCATGCTAACAAAATAGAGGACTCAAAACTAACATAGATAGCGCTGCTAAGCAACCTCCTTTCAGCGCCATTGATGAATAATAACAATACAACAACAATGAAAATTGACAGCTAGACCACTCCTAATAGAAGTTTATTTTCTTGACACCAGAATGCGTCTAGTGTATTTTGAGTGCTCTTATAGAGCACTCCGAATAGTACCAACTTTATGTTCGACTTCTCTAGTTTCTACCTACTACTTGCACCAGGCACTCAAGGGAATGTTCATGCCTATGGGTTGGATACCTGTAAATTCCTAACAAGCGGGCGTGACTGATATATACGGTTTGTTCGCTATACTAAACGAGAGACCGCCTTTACAGATGTGTTAAAGAACGTCAGGAAGCTGTTGATTTTTGCTGAAACAGAGTGCATGAAAAGAACAGTAGATAATGATCCGAGGTCGGTATGAGACTACGTGGTAGTTACGTCGTGGGGCTAGTATAATGGCCACAAGCCTTTCCGCAATTGTCGGTATAGGAATTGTGATCGGAATCCGGAAATCGTGAAAGAGTTCATTAACAAATTAACTGAGTGAGTCGACTATAAATCCAAATTTATTTATTTCATTTTCCGTATATTTAAATTGGTTCCTATGGAGCTGTTCACAACTAAATCCCTAATGTCGTAACGTAATGATGTAAAGAATTAACCACAATGTCGGCTTTGGGATCGCAATCGTGCATTTTCTCATGCTAAATCATTACGACATTACGATTGTGTTGTGAATATAGCGCCATAAGAACCATGTAAGTTAACTCTCACGCTTTTCGGATTGCGATTGCGATCCCGAAGGGCTTAATGGGTAAATATAATACGATATCGGTCCCGATCACAATCACGATGCCGACAAATTGTCGTACCAATGCGCGAGGTGACTATAAACGTCTTGTTCTGCAGGTTCTGAGACATCTGTTGGTCCATATCACTGGAGGTGCGAGTGCTGATGATGCCGTTGCGAGGGTCCCAGGTCCCGATCTTCTTGAACTCGTCCCGGGTGTACTCCACGACGTTGAGGGTGAAGTCCACCCTACGACCGGCCTGGTTCAGCTTGACTAACCCCGTCATGCCGTGAATCTGCATCTGCATTAAGACATAAGGGCAGGTTATGCCCGGTCTTGGGCCAATAGGGAACACGGAATGAAAATGTGAATCGATTTTTAAATACCTTGTATCTCATTTAATATTTTGTGTCGTTGAATTTTGAAAAACGGATCAGTCTTTGCCTCAAAATATTTGGTTTAGTAACGATAAATAAAAGGGCGCGAAAAACGAGCCGCCGCCATGATGATGGGATTTGACGTCATGGTTTGTGTCTGTGTACGCTCACCGCCTCAGCGATTGGTCTATTACGCCTCGTCTACTGAATCATGACGTCACAGCCACATGTACGCGTTTCAAATCCCCGAGTTGAAACTTCAATAAATGCGACCACATTAAACCTATTTACAAATTTCTTTTTTACTTAGGACTTGAATTAATATACTTTTTGTAACTGATACTATTAAACTAAGTACTTGGTTTAACAAAACAAAATCGGACGCGTGTTGCCTATTCCAACAACTACAGTATTTTCCATTTCAAGTTACACAGCACAGTTGCAAAATCAAACCTCAAAAGAAGTTGTTGGTGTTATTAGAGACCATATATCAAATTATGTCTTTCTTCCGCAAAGTACTCACCATCCCTTGTAGTACAGGAAGCTCCAAACCATTTTGGCCTCCAAAGACAGCACAAAAAATACCTTACTGTCCCCACTGTATCAATTACTAGTTTTAGTGATCCTAAAATTCCGTACTTGATGTTAATTTAGATTTTATATTATTGATTTTGAGGACAATATAATCGGAAGTCACTTGTTTTTAGAAGCTATGAATTCCTTCTTGCTGGTCGAAGAACCTGTCACCGTGATTGAAGTTTACAACCTTGTTCAGAGAGCAATAATCAGCCGCGATTGAACCAAAAATTTGCTGCTGTGTAAGTTGATATGGAAAGAACTATAAGGTCCAGTCTTACAATGTCCTAATAACTACTTATTCGTCGAATAGCTTGTTTTCTACATGGCAACCACCAATCAAAACCCTTGAAATCCTCCAAATAGCTTAATTGCTACAAATAACTTTCTTATTAGGAGATTGTAAGACCGGCCCTAAGTATAGTAATGTCTCCGCTAGCTTGTTTTTACTATGGTTAGTTTACCGTGGTTGTTACTGAGTGTGTTACGGGTAGACTATTTTTTTAGATTTATTATCACGTACCAGCTTCATGTAGTTCAACAGCGCGAACCCATGTTGCCACGTTGTGCTCGTCAAGCAGCTGATCTTCTTTATAGTGATTTGTTTGTTGGAGTCCAGGAGATGCAGAGACTTGGCGAAGAGATTGACGGCGTCGTACATTAGCGCTGTCTCCACCTAAAACACAGTCGTACATTAGCGCTGTCTCCACCTAAAACACAGTCGTACATTAGCGCTGTCTCCACTTATAACACAGTCGTACATTAGCGCTGTCTCCACCTGAACACAGTCGTACATTAGAGCTGTCTCCACCTAAAACACAGTCGTACATTAGCGCTGTCTCCACCTAAACACAGTCGTACATTAGAGCTGTCTCCACCTAAAACACAGTCGTACATTAGCGCTGTCTCCACCTAAACACAGTCGTACATTAGCGCTGTCTCCACCTAAACACAGTCGTACATTAGAGCTGTCTCCACCTAAAACACAGTCGTACATTAGCGCTGTCTCCACCTAAACACAGTCGTACATTAGCACCGTCTCCACCTAAAACACAGTCGTACATAAGCGCGCGTGTATCCACATCAAACACAGTCGTACATTAGCGCTGTCTCCACCTAAAACACAGTCGTACATTAGCGCTGTCTCCACCTAAAACACAGTCGTACATTAGCGCTGTCTCCACCTAAAACACAGTCGTACATTAGCGCTGTCTCCACCTAAAACACAGTCGTACATTAGCGCTGTCTCCACCTAAAACACAGTCGTACATTAGCACCGTCTCCACCTAAAACAATTTACATTAGCGCTGTTTCCATCTCCACCTAAAACACAATCGTGCATTAGTGCTGTGTCCGCCTAAATCATAATCGTACATTAGCGCAGTATCCACCTAAAACACAATCGTTCACTAGCTCAGTCTCCACCTAAAACACAGTGTTTTGTTGGTGCGATGATGAGTACTTAAAGTCGATCCAAGAAGTGAACTACCCATTCAATACAACAACTAAACTATTCAAATTAAATGGACATGAAAAAATACTTTTTTTTATTCTAAATTATGAATTTCAAGAATTATTACATGTGAGTAGCATTTAATACTAAACGTCTTTAAATTATATATTTTTTTTTTATTAATAAAGTATATTTATAGTTTTTAATTTGAGTAGATTTGAGGTAAAATTGACACACCAGCGCAAATATCTCGAAAACGGATCGCGTTCGATCATCTTTTTCAAACGTATTCATGTTAGTCATGAAGTTATCTACATTAAGGACGAAAATTTGTTACAATATATTACTTTTTGAAGGTGCTACGCAAAGTTATACGATTGAAAGTGTAGGTTTTTGTTCAGTTACAATGTATAACATAGGGTTTTCCAACGCATTTCAACACTCAATAAATAAAAAACTAATAGCGGTAGGTGCATATTTTTTTCTACAATATTCACAAGCTTAATCTCAACTTGCAGTACATACAATTTGAATGATTTATATTACATGTGCAGTTATCATCGATCGACTTTAAGTAGTCCCTCTTAACGAAACTAGTCTCAGAGTCTTATCAACCGGTCGTACTCGTATTCATATAACGCACGTTGTTTTAATTCCATTGTTTCAACTCCATAGATTCTTAGCGTTTTTTCAAACATTCGTAAATAATGTTTTCCTCTTGTAGAAAGCACAAGATATATTAGTCACGTTGCTGTGTTTACTGTTTAGTAGGATATTCAAATATCCAAACCACGGCCGTAAATTATCGTTATAATCAACCTGTTTCAAGTGGGACTATAATTACATTGGCACAACTGTGTGAACACACAAATAAAACATCATCAAACACATGACTCCGTACCTTGACTGTGTTAGGCTCTATGGACAACTTGTTGCCCTTCCTCGTCTCCCCATACTTCCAGTCTTCCACCGCGTTGACCACCTCGACGCTCTTAGGGTCAACCAGTTGCAAGGCGGTAAAGTTGTGTGAGCACACACACATAACAACATCAAACACGTGACTCCGTACCTTGACTGTGTTGGGCTCTATGGACAACTTGTTGCCCTTCCTCGTCTCCCCATACTTCCAGTCTTCCACCGCGTTGACCACCTCGACGCTCTTAGGGTCAACCAGTTGCAAGGCGGTGATGTTGATCGGTGTTTCCTTGAACTCAGACAGGTCAACCGTGTGAGCGTCCTGAAGTATTGATCAACGCAAACATTAGGCCTAAGGATAGCCAAGTCACTTTTCTGTGATTAAAATGCACGTAAAAAAATTAACTTTAAAAGTAATGAGTAATGACCTTTGTAAATTAGTTTTGTAACTGACTAGAGTATTCACTAAATAAATAAATAAATAAACCTATAAATAAATGGATACAAAATATAAACTTACTAAATACATAAATAAAGTCGTATTCGATGTTACAAAAATGAGAACAGCACATTATCTCATATCCTAAAATGCAAATGTGACATTCACGTTAAAATACCCCCCTCCATTCCGACGCCACATAATCCAGATATCAAGTACGTCGCGTTAAACACACAAAAAAAAAACAGTAAGTATATGTTTTATTAGCGATAAGATGGAAGTGAAGGGTTGATATTTGTTTGTATTGCTTCAACATACCATTCAATTTTGTCATGCGATGAAGTTTGGAATAAACTAACATTTTGCAACATCTTCAACAGTTGTTGGTATATGAAGTAATTTTTCGTGTACGGAAACAATTTATTAACTAAACATCGTTTAAGATAGGTTTCTCTTACCAAAGAAGTTATGAAGTAGTTGACATAGTCTTGAAACATGTTGACTTCTTTGGCTTGCCGCAGGTAAACAAGAATATTCTCAATAGCGCAGTCGAGAATCACATGTGTGACCCCACTCTTTTGGAATGCTTTCATAATGGGTCTGAAACCAAGGTGACAGAGTACCCGTATATCTAGAACTTTAACCGTATAGTATATTATAATAAACTCGCCCCAAGACTACCTTTCCGATGCTTTCGTCACAGGCGAGGAGCTCGTAGCCAATCAGCGCAGCTGCAAAGAGTCATCGCTGATTGGCTACGAGTAGGGGCACGTTCGTCGCCTTTGACGAAAGTAGGAGAAAGGTTGCTGTAAGGCCACTTTATTAAATCAACATATTGCACTACATAGAATTAGCTATCATTCAGAACCATGAAACAAGAGTTTCAATTTAATTGAAATGCCAAGATAAATATTATTTCTTACACAAAGCCACAATTAATTTCAGTTTGATTTGAGTTGTAAAAATAATTATCCACCCGAGCGGCAAAACTTACACCACTGAAAAAAGCTATTATGGGTATAGTTCTGCAGGTTTTGAAATTCAAGCTAAGCTGGCAGTGATATATTTCTAGCATACCTCAACATCAAACCGAATGCACATGGGTCAAAATTAGCCCCATGAGACGATGTGACTATCCACATGGTTCCTACCTATTGTCTCCGTCTAGCTCCAGCTGCCTCACAGCGACTGGTTGATCGTATGGTTCGTGAGACTTCAAGACTTCCTGCAGCCTGATTAACCCGTCGTCATGCTCGTACAGAATAGCGTACGACTTCCAGTGCAGTAGATTTGTTACTACATCTACCAAAGCCTGCAAGAGATCATAATATTCAGTTTCAACTATGTTGAAGTGAATGTTGGTGGTCCAGCTTGGTCCAGGGCAAGAAATTGTCATTGACTCAGCTTGTCAGTCTCAGCGTGTTTTTCTCTTTCTTCATCTCCACTAATTTTGTCCACTCTTTCCTGTCCTCAAACTGGGTCACTCTTTTCACATGCTTCTAATATAAAAATTTCGTTCTTCAACGTCTTTAATCAATCTTTTCTACTTGTTATTCTACTCTTTGTTTACCCTCTTCTGTATCTTCATACTCTTCTCTTGACATTCTTTCCATTTCCATTTTTATCACATGACAAAACTCCCCGTGTCAGTTTAAACCTCAATTTCTAATCCTATAGCTACTCTTTTATTTCACTCAACCCTGGACTGAGTTTAAGGCGGTCTGTGCTCAAGTGACATAAATGACCTTAGCAAGTGACTCAGCTTCCGGATACAGGTTCAGTAGACTCCTGGACGCAGTTGGCTCTGCCTCCCAGAATGTGGCCAGGTTTGGGATCTCCATGGAGTCACAGATGCCCCTCACGATGCCGGCAGTCACCTCAGAGTGGGGCCCAAACACGGCGGCCACTCCGTTACCTGATGATACAAACGTCGGCGTTAATGTTTTCCCTCGTGTAAATGTCGCACTATAGCGAAATAAACGCATCTCGCGACAACCTAATGAACTTAATGAAAACCTTCCACCCCCTTTTTAACCACCTTAGGGTCGGAATTTTCAAAAATCCTTTCTTATGTATTGACTTCATTATAAGAGCAACGTAACTTCAAATATTATAATAGTCCCATCCCCCCCCCCCCCCCCCCATCGGTATTTGTTACGTATCTTAGTAACAATATTCTTATCATGTTCGCATCTCCTCTTGCCTCTTGAGAGCAGCACTACCTACGTGTCGCTGCAAATTTAGGTCAGTGTCCCGTATTATTGTAGTAAGGTATTTGCTCTCCCCAAACTGAGTAGAGCAAATACCGATCCTGATTGGCCACAAGAGTTCCTCATCTATGATGAAAGTATTTTTGAGGTTGTCTCGGAACACATATAAACGACGTCGTCGTCACTTGAATACTTGATGCAGGTAAACGTCTCCTGAGAGAAGGCTGATACTCGGTTCCCATGTCCCTTGCCGCGCTGACCATGACCAATCACCTTTCATCAGCTTACAGCGTGGCAACATTGGAAACCGGGTATAGTGCTATTTTATACACAGCTGCCACAGCAAAAACAACAGTTCTTAAAAAATATTTTCAAATTTAAGAAGCCATTTCTGCCGAGATCTATCTATACCCTAAGCCAATACCAATCTGAAAAGACGCAAATACATAATCGTTCAATGTGTATCGTATGGTAGAAACCCTACGGCTGTGGTTTGTGTCTACTGCTTCGTATACGTAAGTCGGATAGTAGCAGAACGCAAGTGCGTGGACAATGCCATCGCACAGTTACGGATCAGCGATTCTTGCTTGCGTTCACATTCTGCTACTAGCCGACCAGCATATGTCGACTGTTATATGTATTATATATATGTGTATATTATGTTGACTGTATAGGAAGCGGTAGACACACAAAGTGACTCTGGCATTGGGTCTCTACCCTAAAACACAAACTCAATGGTATACTTTTCCCGAAACAACTTTATAGATGCTTTCGTCAGACGGGTGAGTCGTGGCCAATCAATGAGCCCTAATTACAAATAATCAATGAGCCCTAATTACAAATACTGGAAGCACGCAAAAATTATTTCTATCCTCAAGCCAGGTAAACCCCCCACTGATCCGGCCAGTTACAGGCCCATCAGCCTGCTCAACATCTTTGCTAAAATTCTCGAGGGTTTCCTCTTGTCTCGTATCCAGAAAGAAGTCACAAATCGCCTTATCATTCCTCACTACCAATTCGGCTTCGTCCGACATACGTCCACGGAACACCAGCTCCTCCGACTTACAAACCACATTACCGACGGGTTCAACAGGGGTCAGGTGACAGCCACTGCTTTTCTCGACGTTGCCCGGGCCTTCGACTCAGTCTGGCACGCTGGGCTGCTATTAAAGCTGTTCCGTCTCGGGTTCCCAGATCACTTGGTTCATATGCTCAGATCCTTCTTGTCACACCGTACCTTTGTAGCTACCTGGCTAGGCATTGTTCTGCACCCAAACCCATCAGGGCAGGTGTGCCTCAAGGGTCGGTACTGAGCCCCACACTTTTTAATATCTTCACTTCAGACATGCCAACCATGCCCCCAGGCGTTGAAATTCACCTGTTCGCCGACGACGATGCGGTGGCGGCCTCTTCCTCCTCGGCTGCACTCGCCGTTCACAAACTACAGTCGGGCTTGGACGTTGTCCACCCTTGGTACGAGAAATGGCGCCTTTCACTGAACGCTGATAAAACATCCGCAACTCTCTTCTCCACGGGACGAGGTGATCCACGCCCTCCTCTAACCATTTCTGGCAGACCCATCGCTTGGTCATCTACAAATCGCTATCTGGGAGCTCTGATGGACAAGCGCCTTACATGGGGGACCCACATTGCCCACGTCCTGGCGAGAGCCCGCCGGAAGCTCTTTGCCCTTCACTCTCTCCTGCGATCTGAGTCCATCTCGGCCGGAGATCGCCTGCGTATCTACACGACAATAATACGCCCCACCCTTCTGTACGCTTCTCCCATATGGGGGGGTGCGGCCCAAACCCACACGCTGAAACTGCAGCGTTTCCAAAACACGGCTCTCCGGACTATACTCCGGCTTCCGAAGTTCACCAGAGTAGCCACCCTCCACACAGCCCTAGGAACGCCTCTCGTATCCGACCTCATCGCATCTCGAGCCAGACGCTTCTACAGTGCCCTGGTAACTCACCCTAACCTCACAGTACATCAACAACTTCTATTTACGCCGAAACCCCTTGACAGGTTTCGACGCCCAATCTCCAGCACTGGTACCCCGAGGGCTCGCCCCGCGAGAGTACCCAAGCGAACACCCATCCATCCAAGAAGGGTGCCTAAGCGACCTAAGCGACCATCTGCCCGTCTCTTGAGGGCTCCCAAAGGTCCCTCAAATCGTCTTCCCCTAACAGCGAAGAAGAGGCGGGTGCCGTGATCCGTCCCAGTCTATAGTTAGGGCCCTGGGCCCTGGATGGCTCAGCCCTAGACTGTGACGGCTCCCCCTCGCTTCTACTGAGCACCAATTCAGTTTTCTTCTCGTTTTCCCACTGACTTCATGTAGCAGGCTCTACCCCCATTCATTCCCACACTAATTCTTATTATCACCCCAGCCCTCGGGCTTATGCGTTTTTACTTCTGTATTCCTTCACCATCTGCTCTAGAGGGCCCAGCCCGGGAGAGCGTTCCAGCAAAGTTCAATGTTGAACTATTGCATCTAGTAAGTAAGTAAGTAAGTAATTACAAATACCGATCGCTGATTGGTTACGAGTTAACGTCTATGACAAACGCATCGGTGAGGTTGTTTTGGGAACAAGTTGAAAATAGGCAATATTGCGCATGGCGGCCAACCGGTCATGTTGCAGAGTCTGCGTCCGGTCAGCAGGGAGTTGGTAGCAGAGACGTTGAGGATGACTGGCACTAGGGTGGACTCTGGCAGCACCGTCTTGTCCATGTTGATACGGTCCACGGCATACCTGAAGGCAATGTCTTGGTGCACGCTGCCCTCGGGGTGAAAGATGCCACCTAAACGAACAGACATGTCTAAACTCAAACATACTTGAAGGCAATGTCTTGGTGCACGCTGCCCTCAGGGTGAAAGATGCCACCTAAACAAACAGACATGTCTAAACTCAAACACACTTGAAGGCAATGTCTTGGTGCACGCTACCCTCAGGGTGAAAGATGCCACCTAAACAAACAGACATGTCTAAACTCAAACGTACTTGAAGGCAATGTCTTGGTGCACGCTGCCCTCGGGTGAAAGATGCCACCTAAACAAACAGACATGTCTTCACTCAAACATACTTGAAGGCAATGTCTTGGTGCACGCTGCCCTCGGGGTGAAAGATGCCACCTAAACGAACAGTCATGTCTAAACTCAAACATACTTGAAGGCAATGTCTTGGTGCACGCTGCCCTCGGGGTGAAAGATGCCACCTAAACAGACAAGTCTAAACTCAAACGTACTTGGAGGCAATGTCTTGGTGCACGCTGCCCTCGGGGTGAAAGATGCCACCTAAACGAACAGACATGTCTAACTCAAACATACTTGAAGGCAATGTCTTGGTGCACGCTGCCCTCGGAGTGAAAGATGCCACCTAAACAAACAGACATGACTAAACTCAAACATACTTGAAGGCAATGTCTTGGTGCACGCTGCCCTCGGGGTGAAAGATGCCACCTAAACAAACAGACATGTCTAAACTCAAACATACTTGAAGGCAATGTCTTGGTGCACGCTGCCCTCGGGGTGAAAGATGCCACCTAAACAAACAGACATGTCTAAACTCGAACATACTTGAAGGCTATGTGTTGGTGCGAGCTGCCCTCGGAGTGCATGATGCCACCTAAACAAACGTACGGACATGGATCTCTACACTTGCCACTAGCCCGTATAACTGTACAACTTGATGTGGGATAATTTATATTCTACAATCCCATTTAAAAAAGATACGAGTTTGGGGGATAGTCCCTGTCTATAGTGGGTGATTCAGCTATTCAAAAAAAAAAAAAAGTTTACGACGCCAACCCCGTCTTAAGCTCTTTTGGGGGTCCAAATTTCAGAAGACAATAGTGTTGCAATAGTGGTTATCTAATAACGAAGATTGCATTAATAACGAATGAGAAACTACAAATTAAATCAGATTTCCGGGACATATACAAATTATCTTGTTTTTAACGTTTTTTGTATAAAATTTGAAACACCCTAATAAAGGTACCATTCGTCATTGTGACGGGGAAAACATAGCAAAGGTTTTCATCTAATCAATTATTTTTGTAAACAGTGGTCAAGGGAAACAAAGATAGCATCTGACTATAAAAAGAAAAGAAAATCCGATAGTTGGTGTCTCAAACGCGGAAGTGGGTTTTAGGAGGATTATAATATGTATGCCGTGTGACTGGGTTCAATGGGCGATTGGGCGGGTTGACAACGCTTGAGCTATTCCTGTCCCACCATGAACAGCTGTAATCCTCGCCCGACCACAACTCTCTCAATGCAACCACGTATAGTAGAGCCAACGAAAGTATTCACATACCGATCTCAGGAAAATCAACAGATACGTGGCGTTCTTTCACACATTCGTAAACGCATGTCTCGGCTTAGTCGCGTGCACATGCAGGCGGTTTGGCCACACCCACCGTTACAGGTAATCAATGGAAGATGGACCTGTATTAGACGCTGGAATTAGCGAAGTAGAAAGTTAAGTTGTCACCTTGGACTCGGATGTGTCGTAAGCACCAGAATTCTTTCGTGGGGGCAACTTTACGTCGTCACAGCACTGCAAGTGTTCCTGGCTACCGAACAACAGCTGAAGGAAGTCAGCACGGCTGCTGGGCAAAGCTCCATATTGTGTAACACATTGGATTTGATGTATATTTACTCCGACCGCTATAGCGGTACACCGTACACACCAATGCACTTACAACTCCATTAAATACTGTTTATATAAGAACTCAGTTAACTCTTTAAATACAAATACCAATCACGTTTATGTGATTTTGGGATCTTCGGACGCTTAGATGGATGATCACTCCTTCATCAAGAGCACATATAAGCATACGCTAAAGAACATGTAGCGCAATAACAAAGATTACACAGTTTGTAATCTCTAGTAATAATAATAATAATAATAATAATATTAATTTTTTTCTTACAAAAATATTTACGAAAAATGTTTCCAAAAAAAATTACCACGAAAAATTATTATTATTATTATTGTTATTATTACGTTACAGTAATGTTCTTTTGCGCATACTTATTACTCTATAACTAGCAATGCGCTCTTGCTAAAGGAGTGTACATTATTTGGGGGAGAGGCCTCGTGGTGGTGCACACATAAATGCATAAATGCACCTTTAAACCGCGAATAGGAGATTGGGTAGGTCTTATTCGTTAGTTTTAATTTTAGTTTTCACAAGGTTTTTAAATTGTCAGGACTCCATAAAATGTTGGCATTAGTAGAAATAAATGTTGAATGATGATAATAATTATACTGTCTGTGAGAATTTGTTTTTAAACATTCTGTAAACAATTAATATGTTTTAGCTTTTACACTTGGTCAGGTTGAAATTGTCAACACTGACAGATGCAAATATCACGGTAATAGGGTTGATTGACAGGTGGAACATTAATCACGACAATTAGACCAATAAACGACCCACCCCTTCAATGATCAGTAGATATTTGCCGCTCTTCTACTCAAGATGAAACATACTATAAAGATAGACCTGTGAACTCACCAATAGGAACGACACTGGGAACAGGGGCCACAGCACCAATTAAACCCAGCACCACCACTAGTAGTCGCCACATGACGCACACTGATTGGTCTATTGGTCTATGACAGACAGAAAATGACAGCTAGAAGTGTGAAGCAAGCAACAGCACTACCGCTAACAGTCACCACATGACGCACACTGATTGGTCTATTGATCTATGACAGACAGAATATGACAGCTAGAAGTGCGAAGCAAGCAACAGCACTACCGCTGACAGTCACCACATAACGCTCACTGATTGGTCTATTGGTCTATGACAGACAGAACATGACAGCTAGAAGTGTGAAGCAGGCAACAGTACTACCGCTAACAGTCACCACATGACGCACACTGATTGGTATATGACAGACAGAGTATGACAGCTAGAGGTGTGAAGCAAGCAACAGCACTACCGCTAACAGTCACCACATAACGCACACTGATTATACGACGCATCGGCTCGGTGCAAGTTGACAGTTGCTCCAGCGGCCGCGCTCGGCGCTAGCATCGTTTCGAACTATTTTAGTGTAAACACTGACCAACGCAATAAGAGTTTTACGAATCTTTGTTACATATTTAGCCCGCCGCTAACTTCTTTTCTCCATGGCAATCACGCTCCGGATTGGTGGTTGCCACGGAGAAAAACGTTAGCGGAGGGTCAAATATTTAGCGGTTATTCATAATACCGTTACTAAAGGCTGGTCCACACAGATTTTTAAGACATAATGCATAAGGTTTTAAGACGTTGTTTTAAAAACAACAATGAAAACAACGTCTTAAAACTAAAACTTTGTGTGAACGCCAGTACGTGTTTCCTATGATCCAACTTTACGACTACGCGTTAAACCTTAAATCGTATGTCTTAAAAATCTGTGTGAACAAGCATAACAACACCTTAAAAAGAGCGTTTAAATGGATATTTTTTATCATATAATATGCATAGTGTAAAAACAATCCAAAGTGCTAAATATTACTGAAAAACTTATTCATCAATTTAAACAACGAATTTACGTGCCAATATTTAACCGCGAGAAATTATCATACTTTGCTATCTGATAAAATGCCAAGTATTTGACAAGGAGAAGCAATTGAGAAAATATATTGGCAATAGTTCACTCAAAATGTCTAAAAAATATTATGTCTGGAAATAAAGCGAATAATATAGTATTTTAAAATACCTTGCAAACATATTGGCTACAAAATCGTGGGACACTAAATTTATATTTTAAAGTAATTGAAAAGAACGTCGTGTTGAAATCTCGTTCCCGCCTATTTGCGACTGCCAGTTAAATATGTCAAAGGTCATTCTGAGGATGTGCGATAACGAGCGCCACAGAATCATCTGACCGCTATCAGTTAGCTCTCTTGCATACAACGCGCAACACGTGAAGCAATGTCGCTCACTTCAAAACAACTGTACTCAATCGCCACCTCGTTTCTATGTGTTTGGAATATTATTGGTAAGTTGAATCACAGTTTTCCATTAGTTTTGAGGGAATAGAATATAATTAGCAGTTAAGAATAATATAATGCCCGATAGAGATGGCTTAGTACGTAGTATATGAGGATCTAAGCAGGTTGACAGTTCGATTCCCGCTACCGCCAATTTTGATGCGAGGTCTTCCTCAGTCACAATAATGCTAGGATTATAATCAATAAGTTATAGTTATAATGGGAGAATAATTAAGAATTACACGTCTAGTAAATTAATACAATTTTAATCAAAATTTTAACAATGGAAATTTAAGCAGAGAAGTGATATACTCTATGTTTGATTATTTCAAGCATTGAGTCACTCACGTTGATGAAAATCTCAATGCTTCTAGCCGTTATTCCACTTCAACTGCTGAGCGTCACGCCCGAACACTCCCACATTCGCGTCACCACAACCAACGTGACAATCCTGTGCCAAGCGGACGGTCCAATCTCCCAGTGTCAGTTCAAGTGGAGAAATGAGAACCGTAAGAAGACCGGACCGGTTCTG
The DNA here is from genome assembly GCA_945910005.1 of Isoperla grammatica. Classification (NCBI taxonomy): domain Eukaryota; kingdom Metazoa; phylum Arthropoda; class Insecta; order Plecoptera; family Perlodidae; genus Isoperla; species Isoperla grammatica. The sequence goes on from OX246741.1 coordinate 35,796,573, forward strand.
GATCTCAGCGATGGTTCTCAGTCTGTCACCAACACTTCCTATCTGAACAAGGATGTCACTTGGTACCAATACAGCGGGGAGGGTCTGGACACTGGACAGTGCGGCGTCACCCTCAGAGTCAAGGGAGTCAAGCAATACACGGTAGCCTGCCGCGTCCGGTCAGCTGACAGTGCCTGGCAATATGGACACACGACGCTCTACGCTGAAAGTAAGTACTATGGTTGCTAACATAACGTGGTCTGGACACTTACCTGGTCAGTGCGGCGTCACCCTCAGAGTCAAGGGAGTCAAGCAATACACGGTAGCCTGCCGCGTCCGGTCAGCTGACAGTGCCTGGCAATATGGACACATGACGCTCTACGCTGAAAGTAAGTACTATGGTTGCTAACATAACGTGGTCTGGACACTGGACAGTGCGGCGTCACCCTCAGAGTCAAGGGAGTCAAGCAATACACGGTAGCATGCCGCGTCCGGTCAGCTGACAGTGCCTGGCAATATGGACACATGACGCTCTACGCTGAAAGTAAGTACTATGGTTGCTAACATAACGTGGTCTGGACACTGGACAGTGCGGCGTCACCCTCAGAGTCAAGGGAGTCAAGCAATACACGGTAGCCTGCTGCGTCCGGTCAGCTGACAGTGCCTGGCAATATGGACACACGACGCTCTACGCTGAAAGTAAGTACTATGGTTGCTAACATAACGTGGTCTGGACACTTACCTGGTCAGTGCGGCGTCACCCTCAGAGTCAAGGGAGTCAAGCAATACACGGTAGCCTGCCGCGTCCGGTCAGCTGACAGTGCCTGGCAATATGGACACACGACGCTCTACGCTGAAAGTAAGTACTATGGTTGCTAACATAACGTGGTCTGGACACTGGACAGTGCGGCGTCACCCTCAGAGTCAAGGGAGTCAAGCAGTACACGGTAGCCTGCTGCGTCCGGTCAGCTGACAGTGCCTGGCAATATGGACACACGACGCTCTACGCTGAAAGTAAGTACTATGGTTGCTAACATAACGTGGTCTGGACACTGGACAGTGCGGCGTCACCCTCAGAGTCAAGGGAGTCAAGCAGTACACGGTAGCCTGCCGCGTCCGGTCAGCTGACAGTGCCTGGCAATATGGACACACGACGCTCTACGCTGAAAGTAAGTACTATGGTTGCTAACATAACGTGGTCTGGACACTTACCTGGTCAGTGCGGCGTCACCCCAGCTGACAGTGCCTGGCAATATGGACACACGACGCTCTACGCTGAAAGTAAGTACTATGGTTGCTAACATAACGTGGTCTGGACACTTACCTGGTCAGTGCGGCGTCACCCTCAGAGTCAAGGGAGTCAAGCAATACACGGTAGCCTGCCGCGTCCGGTCAGCTGACAGTGCCTGGCAATATGGACACACGACGCTCTACGCTGAAAGTAAGTAAAGTTGCCGCACAGCAACCTTCCTCCTGCTTTCGTCACAGCGAGTAACACACCCACTCGTAGCCAATCAGCGGTTGCTATTGCGGGGGTTTGTTTCGAGCGGTTCGTTGGTTGTTCGAGGTCATCGCCTCTGATGAAAGCAAATGAAAGGTAGTCGTGCGACGACTTTAGGACTAGTATAATTGCTAACATACCGCGGTGTATGTGAACCATTACTCTCAGAATCAAGGTGCTTTACGACCGTGGCAGATCATCTTCTAGTATGTTTGAAGACCAAATACCTTTACAGTAACCTACGGTTAAGACACGAAGCTGTGATAATTAAACATTACAAATGTGGTGCCATGAAAACAGTGCTGCCACGCGGTAAGGCTCTAGTTAAACTTAATTCATGGTCCGGTGGATATGAATCAGTATTCAGGGATCTCTAGATGGCTGGGTTTTTGCATCCAGTTACACAATGTGCTATACATATACTATGCTATACATGCTATACTTTGCCACCATTTCATGGCTACAGGAGGAGGACTGAGATTAAAGCCTCACCGTTTGGGTAGTCACCAAAGTTTGGTCACCAATAAAGACGTGGAGTTTCCCTATTAAGGTATCTGATGTGACTACAGGCTACACCCCAGTGCCCCTCACCGTGTCCCCGACGCAGCTCGTGGACGTGGACAGCGAAGTGAGTCTCATGTGCAAGGCAGCGGACAAGCTCAGCACCTGCCGCTTCCGCCTCCCTGGGTTCGGTCTCGTCATCTTCGACGCCGGCCGCGAGGCGCCCTCGCCCTCCTCGCACCACTACTTCGGCGACGGCCTCGCGTCCGGGGACTGCGGGATCACCCTCGTCAGGGTCAAGGAGTCGATGAATGGACTGCTCTGGTGTTCGGTGGAGACGAAGCTGTCTGATCTCGAGTGGAGAACCATTCCACTTATTGTTAAGCGTGAGTTCTTGAGTACTTTGTTAAACGGCGCACTTAACAACTAAGAGCGAAGGATACCTTTACGTCCAAAACCGCAGCAAATTGTCATGTTTAAATCTCAAGAATAGACCTCGAAATCGAAAATCTGAAAAACAAGCATGCCGTGGTTTGGTAGGCCCTACAAACCGAATGATAAATATACTTAACATTATAATCAGTATGACCGATACCTACGGTAAAGGTATCCTTCGTTCTTAGAGCGTCGGCTAAATCAGTTGCACCACACATAGCCGGGGTCTTCATAAGGGGAACCATTGAGCGGGAGGGGGGGGGGGGGGGGGGGGAGGGGGGGAGGTAGTTGGACGTTTATGTCGCAAAGAGGGCTGGAAAGCAGGTAGAAGAGACGAACTTTATAGGTTGGAATTCATAGTCGGCCCCTACACCTAGGGGCGCCCATTGTTACCAAGGTAACAGTTGTTTCCATATTATTTCCCATAAACAAAACAAATCCATAGCAACAATGGGTGCCCCTAGGTGTAGGGGCCGACTATGAATTCCAACCATGTATTCTTGACTTGAAACGTCTTGGCGCTTACAACAATGCCCTCGCTCTCTCTAGGCCCACCCGACAACATCGTCATGCAAGTGACCCGCGCAGGCGCCACCGTTCGAGCAACTTGTACCGTGAATGGCAGCCGTCCTGCTCCCTCTATCACGTGGTATCTAGGAGACCGTGTCCTGCGCCATGACGACGTCGACGACAACACCAGTGCGCAGTGGAGCTGGCCCTACCAGGCTCAAACCGTCACTCAGACCGTCGACGTCACGATGCACGAGCAAGATGGCGGCCAGGAGCTGCGATGTGAGGCAGCGCACATTACGCTGCAGGCGCCCCTGGTGGTGAAGCGCGTGATACACTTCAGATGTGAGTTACCTATACATTACCATTACCTACAGTGAGTCCGTGGGGCTTAGTTAAGACAAGGAAATCAGTCCATCTTTCGTCGATCTTGGCATTTCCCAAATGATGTACACCCCCACTATACCAGGCTAGCACAATCATGAGACGAAATACCCGAATTCATTACCGGAAGCCATAACAGAAGTTCAAAGATGCGCACATTTCTTGGAAACCCAACATCTAGTCAAATAATAGGCGTTCACACAACAAACAAATGATTACATTTAACTACTTATTGACAGTTCGGACACAACAATTTCAAGGAAACTGCGGTCGTACTCGGGCTGTACAAACAAACAACTTATTATAAATGCAGTGAAAAAAATGCCCTGCGGCGTTCTCAGCTTTCCACGAACAAATTTTAGATACCTCCCCGGGCCTTGAGTGGTTCAGCCCTAGACTGAGACGGTTTCCCTCGCTCCTAATGGGCACGCATGCAGATCCTGCTCGCGTGTTTCACAATTTGTCATCGGACATGCACTGTAGCAAAACCTACTCCCATTCATCTTACACTATCACCCCACCCAGCCCTCGGGCATAACGGTAAGCGTTTTTAGTCGTGTATTATTTCATTTGCTCTAAAGGGCCCACCTTGGGAGAGCGTTTCCAGCAAAGTTCAAAGTAAAATTTTTGCACTCGCGTAAGTAGTGTAAATAAGTAACAGATGTACCATAAGTAACTGGTTATATTAAAAATAATACGATTCTTAAATTTTTTGGAAATGAAGACGAAAACAAAATATAAATCTAGTGGATAAAATATATAGTTACAGTTATTAGTATTTTCTTGAGCTGAAGCTTTTGGACACACGGAAAAGACAATTTTATTAAATCTCCCATGTCTGCACTTATGCAGGCAGTCCATAGTAGTAGTCAATTTGTTTTCCTGAAATGTGTATATTATAACAATCATATTATAACAATACTTGTTTCAGGCACATGCAATAGCATGGAGAACTCAACGCAAGTTCAATTTATTTTAAGCGTACATGTTGAAATTGTCTGTTCTAGAAATGTCTTCTTCCAGATTGTCCCATGTTGGAGTCCGAAGCAGTAGCCTTTGCGTGCGTGTTAGGAGAGCAGACAGTAAACTGTTCGATTGCTGTGGAGGTTGGAACAAAAGCGCACTTAACATGCAAGCCTGGGTTCATCCTGATGCAGGACCCTGGGTACAGCGATATAGAATGTCAGGTGGACGGGACTTGGGACAAATCTCTCCTGGATTGCGTACCAGGTAATCCTTACTCAAAGAAGCATGTTTTAGTAAGAGCACGCGGTCTACTGCTGTTTGTGATACGCCTTCTATTTGTATGAATACTTCCAGCACACACAACAACAATTATCTATCTGTGCTTCCAGATACCCGGTGTCCCATGTTGGAGTCGGAAGCAGTAGCTTTTGCGTGTGTGTTAGGAGAGCAGCCAGTAAACTGTTCGAATGCTGTGGAGGTTGGAACAAAAGCGCACTTAACATGCAAGCCTGGGTACTTCCTGATGCAGCACCCACGGTACATAGAAATAGAATGTCAACAAGACGGGACTTGGGACAAATCACTCCCGGATTGCGTCCCAGGTAATCCTAAGCTACAACTCCAACAAGCATGTTTTAGTAAGAGCACGGTTTGTTATTTATAACACGTCTTATATTTGTATGAATACTTCCAGCTACCCGGTGTCCCATGTTGGAGTCTGTAGCAGTAGCCTTTGCGTGTGTGTTAGGAGAGCAGCCAGTGAACTGTTCGAATGCTGTGGAGGTTGGAACAAAAGCGCACTTAGCATGCAAGCCTGGGTTCATCCTGATGCAGGACCCTGGGTACAGCGATATTGAATGTCAGGTGGACGGGACTTGGGACAAATCACTCCTGGATTGCGTACCAGGTAATCCTTACTCAAACAAGCATGTTTTAGTAAGAGCACGGTTTGTTGTTTATAATACGCCTTTTATTTGTATGAATACTTCTAGCTACCCGGTGTCCCATGTTGGAGTCTGAAGCAGTAGCCTTTGCGTGTGTGTTAGGAGAGCAGCAATTAAACTGTTCGAATGCTGTGGAGGTTGGAACAAAGGCGCAATTAACATGCAAGCCTGGGTACATCCTGATGCAGGACCCTGGGTACAGCGATATAGAATGTCAGGTGGACGGGACTTGGGACAAACCTTTTCTGGATTGCGTAGTAGGTAATTATATTTTGTATCTTTTACCTTTTGTTATCGAGAATAGTGAGAGTAAAATAATATATTGGAAGTACATTTCTTTTCAGTTTTATTAATTTTTTAATATTGTGTCTGTTATATCACTTCATGCTGGAATAACTCATGTTTTGGGACACATCATATTTTTAGTAGCTTGGCAGGTGAACTGATTAGGCATATTAATAATTTTTCGTAGGAATGCCCGTTATAGGGTGCGCACCAGCTTTACCTGATGTGCCCCACTTCAGCTGACTAACTAGGTTATTCATGTCCCGATGCAGGTGCCGTTATGCATGTATCATTTAAATCAAGTGGCGGCTCGTGGCTTTTGAAATGGGTAAGGCAGGGGGTGTGTGCGCCACTGGCTACAGCATAGACGGCGCCTCGCTCTCCGTACTGGGGCTCACGAAAAACCATGCTCATTCGTCATGTAAAATCTGCCGTCTCCACTCACTTATTTGCGGAGAAAACGTAACTGCGCATGCGCGGTATGTGTGTTATCGTCTTGGAAAAATGCAAAACGCGGCAGCTAGCGTGAATGAAAGTTAAAACGTAACCGCGCGAAACGAACTCTGTCGGAGACCGGGTTCCGCCTGCTGCCTGGATAAGTCAGCGCACCGCGCCTTTATTTGAATGTGCACATTACAATTACTAACTTTTCGATTTTATATAAACATACCACAAGTCCACAATTCGTAATTTAATGTGAGTGATTGTTGGTGGTTGGCGGAAGTGGAGGGGGGGGGGGCACGTGCCCCTGTGCCCTTATGGGCGAGCCGCCACTCATTTTGATCGTTACAGTGTATCGTTTTGGCACGTGCATCGTCACTCTTACTTGAAGAATAAAATGTTAGATACCTTTGCGAGTTAGAGTAGAAGATGTTTTCTAATATTGCAATGTTGACCGGACAAACACAATCAACACAAAACAGATCCAGTAGTGATAATACTCCATCGTGTACTGGACATCTGAAAACATCAAATACAGCGGGCGCGACTCTAGTGCACTCTACTAAGCGGAAGAACGCCAAGGCAATATGCATTTTCGATGAAACAGCGTGCATGAAACGTAGACATTCCTAGGGTGGTATAAGATTGAAGAGAGGAGAACTATTCAAGTCCAGGGCTAGACAGAGCATTATTGTTTACTGTAGAGTTTACACTATGTTTGTACTTAGTTGATATTGTGACCTTGGCTACCGCATCTCTGCTTGAGGACAATAATGATTCAGGTAGCTGATTAAATCTTGTAAATAGTAAACAACTCGAACCGTGATTAAATAGGATTTGGCAGCATCATTTTCACTTAGCGTAATTGTCTTTATCATAAATGCGTACTGTTTGCAATTATAATACAATACAATTGTATTTGCTCAATGAATACCTAGTGATTTATAACAAGGAAAACAATTCCACCACTGTCATAATGCACAAAATAAGAAAAAATCATCAGGACATAATTTCGAAAACATTGTCCTGTTACAATGAAGGAATAAAGATATGGAAGCTCTATACGAAGTACGTTACATTGAAAGTTTGAAAGTTTGTATTGTTGTCAAACAGGTAATACAATACAATTCAAATATATAGTTAATTGGTTTATTTGGTTTATTTTATATAAAGTATATAGTCTACATAACGTAGTCTCAACGTAACTCGTCCCATGCTTACGAAATAGCCAAGACCAATAGTACTCATAGTTCTATCATCTATTTGAAACAGGTCCATTATAGGAATAACTTACGACCGAGTACTGGATACCTGGCTTTGCAAATGTGTGAAAGAAAGCCAGGAATCTCTCAATGTTCGTTGAAACGGCGTGCGTGAAAAGGGCGGTAGATTGGTATCTTAGGTCCGCATGATACTATATAGTTACGTTTTGGTTAATATAGCTTACCATTCGTTTTTTTTGGTACTTTCTAGCTGTACACTATAATAGTTAATTGAAATCGGAGCGGACATAATTATATGAACATTTCTTCTAGATAGTGTCAATTATTATTCACGACCGATATGCTGAACAGTTATTCGTTAGTTTTGTTTGCAAATAAACTTATGGTTAGTATTACAAAGATAGTCATTGTATCCGTATCCTACGACTGGGTGGACGGCAAACAGCAAACAGTTGCCTACTGTCTTGTCGTTGGGCTCTCCACGGAACCAGGTCATGTAGCCAATAGTTTCGACGTTCGCTGTCTCTCCTGCAACAAGCAAACATCCATTATTGCAATGCTCTAAACAAACAAACACCCTGTAAATCAATATTAGTTGTTGACTGCGTATACCAGTATACATAGCTTGTACAATTTTAAATTATGTTTTATGGTCGCGATTAGGTTTAGATCAAGCTTTTTCATGCATTTCATTCAAAGAAAATTAAAGGAAGCTCTTCTCTCACGCCTGTAATTTTTAAAATGTTTGTGAGTGTGCTTGCATTATGCTATGATATGCCTAGAGATTATTTTTAATAACAAAAGTGTAAGCATTATATCCATGCATTTTAAGGCAAAACACTTCATCGAAAGTTACTGTACACACGGGCTTGCAAAATAATTTCTGTATATATATACCCAGAACATGTTCAGTTTTTTCCGACTAATGTCCCATTTAGACGGTTCAATGTTTCGTTCACGTATTCTTGAACGAAAAAGCATCAAACCCTGTGTACTTGTATAATAGAATTGAACAATAGGCCCTACTCTACTTTCTTTCATTCGTTTTGTAGTTGAATTCAAGAAAACTTGCAGTAATATATTCGCTTGCATGTAAGTTGTAACATTGACTGGTTCACTAATTCCAAAGACCTTAGGAACGCTAGGTTATTATTTACGTCTTTGCTGATTCCGCATTCAATTTCACAGGACCGACTAACGTCATGAACACATCCACAACCCCGGAGCATTAGTCCGCTATAGTGGACGTCACTCTTAGTCGGAACCAAACCGGAAGCGACTTTGTAAGTTTGTGAAGTGGGTTGGGTTTGGTTCCAACTAATGCGGCTTTAATCCGCATTTACATCCACTTAACGCTCGTAAATAAACATACGCAAATTTCAAAACTTGGTCAAATTTAAATGGTATGTCTACAATCAATCAATGAAATTACCAAAATTTACTTCAATCAACAAATCAGAATATTTCTGGGAGATAGAATTGGCTCTGCGCATGCGCCACTTAACCAACTTTGTCATATTAACAAAAAGTTGAATTTGATTGAACTTTCGCCTCAGCTTGGCTTGGCGTACGTAGCGTTAATTTGCTTAATTTCAATGTAGACAATGCCATTTGATTTGTACAGGCTCAACTCGTGGGCGTAAGTCAAGTTAGTTAATTTACGAACGTTAAGTGGTTATACCCAGTGCATTCATCGTTACGTGGGATGCTCCACAACCTTCAATGTTGCTGTCAGTGGATAACAAGGTGACCACCTTGTGCTTCAGCATCGTCAGCCTCTTCGCTATCACCTTCACCATTACCACTACCATCACTACTTTTCACCTCAACTCATTATAATTATATGATACTCATACAGTCGCTTGTGACTGTTTTAACTTATATTTTATACATAGAATATTTTTTAAAGTACTGTACATTTCTTAACTAATAAAATTAATTATTTTTCTTATCCAAATAAATAAGTCAATTGATGTGGTGAAATTTTATTGTAAATGTAAAGCCACGGATTCGATTTCCTTCCTTTACACAGCACAACTTTATCCCATGGACATCCCTTCGCCGTCGAGCCGGGACATTGGGACGTCCGATGGACGTTCCGATTTTTCCATCTCAAGTTCCTGCCCGGTCCTTAGTTCACCAAACAGTGGATCCGACGGACGTCCCGTGCAGGTCCGGCAGGACGTACTCTATAGTAGTCTAAAGGACGTCCACTTTCTGTCCCACAGGGGCATTATTAAGTCCTATGAAAGTCCTAATTTGTCCATTTTATATCCCTACCAGGTGCATAGTTCAGTGAACAGTGGATCCGACGGACGTCCCATGCAGGTCCCGTGGGACGTAATCTAATAATCCGAAGGACGTCCGTTTTACGTCCCGCCGGGGTATTGTCCTATCGACGTCCTGATTTGTCCATTTCAAGTTTCTGCCCAGTCCATAGTTCACCAAATAGTGGATACGATGGACATCCCGTAGAAGTCCCGTCTAAAGGACGTCCTTTTACGTCCCGCTGGGGTATTGGTTGCAAGAAAATTGTTCGAGTTCTACTACTAGAAGTATTGTTGTAATAAAATGGTACATTAAACTAGATATAGTTACCAAAGATGGTGAGGTAATTCCCATCCGTTGCGTATTCGTAAATGCCGACCCAGATGTCCCCGGGATTTGCGGGAACCAGTTTATAAATGGCCGCCGCTTCCTTCTCGGAGTGGATGACGAGCAGGTGTCCTCCCTCGTCTGTGCATATCTTGCGCGCAGTCCCCCACGGGGTGAGTTCTTCGTGCAGCTTGTAGTACCCAAGGCCGGGAAGCAGCGAGTAGCCAGGCAGAACCCTCGGGGCAGGGGCTACAAGCATAAATTGACCCAATCTCAGAAGACTCATGAGTCATGCTAACGAAATGTGAGTCCATTAGTGAAGTGGAAGCATGACCATTCCATTAGGGATAATTTACAACCTTGGGTTGGATACATGAAAATGTCTAGCAAAGCGTGAGGCTTGTGCACTCTACTAAGCGGAACACTGCCTTTACGGATGTGTGAAAACATGCCAGCAATCTGTTGAATTTCGTTCAAATAGAGGGTACGAAATGGGTTGTTGATAAGGATATAAAGTCGGTATGTGACTAGTTACGTTGGGACTAGTTTAACAGGCAGAATAATGTTAGAATATTCCTTCACACAGGATTTTGATCGTACGTGAGAATTTTCTTCCTTTCTTAAAATGTACTATGTATAATATACTTGGAAATGTTCTGTATTGTACTGTATTTACTGTACTGTACTGTATGTACTGTGTAGTACTGTATTTCACTACTGTATTCACTTTGTATCACATTTGTATTTCACTAATTGTAGAAGATAATAAAGTTTAAAATGTATATTCTATTCTAGTGACGTGACTGAGATACCCACCGGCTGGCTTAAAAAAGTGTATTTTAAAAGTGTTGTCTAGGTTAACACGAGTTCAAGATCTAAAGTTTCAAACGAGCGTTTCGAGTACCATTCTTACATGGTGGTTGTTTTTGTTTTTGTTGTGGTTGTTGTTGTTGTTGTTGTTGTTGTTGTTGTTGTTGTTGTTGTTGTTGTTGTTGTTGTTGTTGTTGTTGTTGTTGTTAGATACATGGTTCCTTGGACTTACCTGAGAAAGTGAGTACGATGGTTGTGGATGCCTCGATTCCATTACAAATGACAGAGCTGTGGTCTACGGCTAGAGTCCACTCATTAGAGACTTTACCGGTTTCTGGCGCTTGTAGAAGTACCTTCTGTTGAACAGCAACCTGTTGAACAAAATAGGAAACATGTTGAACGCCGTTGAATCATTTTAATTTGATTAACAGACCTGGTGTTAAGATATTATTTTATTTAAAATGATAAAACGTAAATAATATGCAAATCAATTAATCTATGTAAATGCTTCAATCTACAATCATTCATCACACATCTTTAATTCGGATTATTTACGCTAAAACCCTTTGACATGTTTCGACGCCCAGTCACCAGCACGTAACTCCGAGGGTTCGCCACATGTCTCGGGAGAATACCCAAGCAACCATCTGTTCATCCAAGAAGGGTGCCTAAGCGACCTAAGCGACCATCTGCTTGTCTCTTGAAGGTTCCCAAAGGGCCGTCAAATCGTCTTCTCCAGGTAGCAAAGAAGAGGCGGGTGCCGTGATCCGTCCCATAGTCAGGGCCATGGGCCCTGGATGGTTCAGCCCTAGACTGAGACGGTTCCCCCTCGCTCCTACTAAACACTCATTCAGTTTCCTTCTCGTTTTTTCACACTGACATCCATTGTAGCAGGTTTTACCCTGGTTTTACCCCCATTCATCCTTATGCTCAATTTTCATGATCACCCCAGCCCTCGGGCTTACGCGTTTTTACCTCTGTACTCTTTCATCTGCTCTAAAGGGCCCAGCCCGGGAGAGCGTTCCAGCAAAGTTCAACGTTGAACTATTGTATCAAGTAGGTAAGTTGATTCAGACAGCTGTATGCGTATAGAGAATGACATCTGGTGGGAGATTATGAATTATGAAACCATTTGTATTTCTGATGAACCAATGTCAACTTGAGTAGCATGTACTTAAGTACTGTAAGCAAGGATAAGTGGGCATTTTATGCTATATCCAGAGACATTCTCGCTAAGACATTGCATTATTTTTTCACACATCGTAAACTATAAGGCATCCAATTTCAACATTATAAAAACCTATTCAGTAAAAATGCGAGTTTGATGAACAATTAACATAAAGTTTTTGAATTAAAAAATTTCCACTTTTGAACTTTAAAGAATGTAGGGAGACTTTATATTGGAAGTGGAGTAGACAGCTCACTTGTTTATCGTTTACCCAATTGTTTCTGGGGGATACCATTCTTTATTATCAATTTGGGTCCTAGACACCTTTGACTTGATGCATTTTCGTACGCAAACAGCAATATCGTTTTGAGCAAAATATCTGTTCGTTTGTTTGTTTAAATACCTGTGTTTGTATATGTCCGGTCTTATTAGTAGATCCACTGATGAACACTTTGATGGGCGATGACCTCGACGAGTTACCTGCACACTCTAGATCTTGCAGCTGACTCTGAGCAGAAGTGAGCCCGCTGAGGACGGTGATACAGAGGACGCACAAGATAACGAACATCTCAGGGCAGGTGATAACAGAGTGGATTAGTTCCATTCATGTCCCACGTTATATTCGCTGGTGGGAGGAGGGGTATTGTCATCGTGTTGAACCAATGAGGGGGTCGGTCCCCTACACATAAGTAGAAAAGTGAATATACAATCTCGTTGTTTCCTCAACTTTGAGGAGAATAAATAAAGACAATATTTGACACAAATCTATATAGACTTACGGTAATTAACTGTTGATTATTTAATTAATTAAACGTCGCCCCAACTTGTACGACATAACCGAGTGCAGTAGAACCAACTTATCCTAGTTTTCATCGTCTCTAACATAGTTCCCACGTGACGTCACAGCGGCCATGATTGCGACACAATTGATGAGGACCAATCCTAGATCATTGGCAAATACTATTCACATTTAATAAATAAGCCTAACCTAGAATTTAAAAAGTAAACATAAGTAATGAAAAACGAAAAAAAATACCACACATACCAATTTTATTTAAAAAAAACTGGCTGAATTTTAAAGGACTAAGAATGTATACGTTCTACCAGGGAAAAAAATAGAATTTTATTTTGCGTAGCATTTTTGCGATTCAAATCGAAGAATCCATCGCACTTGGGGAATTTTGTATAGCAGTTCAAAAGTGTTTTTGTACGAATACAATGACATCCCGTGGGTCATATACAAATGAAGGTGAAATTTGTATTTCTTACCTTCGTATCGTTCTCTTTCTCTTTAACTGTCACGTCTCTACTGTCGTCTGTACAAATACTGATATCATCAGCGTGTTGTAGTTTCTCTTTTAACATATTATCGATATCAATAGCAATGCATTTCGTAAATTCAACGCATTGGGGTGGTGAGTGATAAGTCTGCCCTAAATCAACGCCGTGTCCCTGTTCCAATACAATGATTATTGGGTACTTGGCGAATGCAATCTCTTCCTTCGATAAGAAATACGAATTGTCCATTTTGCTATTCACGCGTGCGTTTGTAGCATCTGATTGAATGCGCATAGCTTTTCTCAATGGCGTCTTCGTAAAAAATCCCGTCTAAGTGTTCCGCTTCCTTTCTTCATTGAACGCATTAACATGCATTTCCGACTTAGCATGCTTAGCACTGTTGTCTTTTTTTAAACTGCTACCACTAATACCTCGAAGGAAGAATTAAAGTTTCGCAAGCACTTAATAATACGGTCATGTTTTCTACAAAGTTCACAATATATGTTAACAACACATGTTTTGCTTTCACTTAATACGCACTTAAGCACAACTTTTGAGGATCAATATCACAAATCCAATTGTTGAATGTAGATACACGGATCGACATTGTTGCAGTCACGTAAAGTTCGACACGCACTTCTTTCCGATAGCCCGACCGAATTCTTACTGACCAGCTATGGAAGGCGAAGTTGTAGATTGCGGTGGTTGCAAGGGTTGCGGCGACAATGTCTCGGTGAGCACAACACAATGTCTAGAGCCGGAAGGAGACGACTCAACCCTAAACAAAGGGTCTGGGCTTCCTAGAAACGTGGCCTATGTTTGTCTAATGCACCGTGAAATTAGGTTTAAAGATCTAACGCACTGTTTGTCATTTCTTTCGAATTCTGCCCTTTTCAAAGGGTCAAATTCAGGAAATTTTAAAGATGTATTGCGTATCAAACTCGCATCGCACATTTGCGATGCAATATTTTATTTGCGTCGCATCACATTCAAATCGCATCGCAAAGTGCGCTGCGATACCGCTTATTTTTTCCCTGCGTTCTACCACAACATACTTCAATTGTTTCTCCTGGCAATGTCAAAGTTTGATCACAAATGTGGCCGCCACGCGCACAGATGTGACGTACGTGCAACCTATGAATAGTTCCTACTTCCAATCATCTACTTGAAACAGATCCATTACGGACCACAATTTACGACCTACGGTTCGATACCTGTAAGTTTCAAACATAACGGGAGTGACTAATGAGGAGTGTGCACTCTACTAAGCCGAATACTGCATCTATACAGTAAATAATTTGGAGATTTGGCCGGTATAAATAAAATAAATAAAATAAATTCACATTATAGAGTCTACTCACTCGGTAACAAGACTGATTTTCAATGCAGGACTTTAATTTAATTAAAGCGACTAAACTAACCCTGCAGGCTGCGAACACCATCGACGAGTGAGCGATAACCAATCAAAGATCGATATTTCAAATACGAAACATATTATGAATCAATAATTGGACAGTCTATGAGACAAGTTACATATATAGTTGAAGATGAATGACAATTAGAAAAACGTAAAACCACTTGGCTTATGCAGGATCCGAACCCACGTCCCTGTGCTTGACTCAATGCAACCGCATGAGCGACCGCGCAGTTGGTAAAAGGCGGAACTTTTATTGGGCAAGCTCACGGATGTGGATGTGGGGAACCTGACAGGAAGGCTATTTGGTCAATATCCTGAGATATACACAACACTCTATAAACGCCGGTACGAGTATAAGGAGGTAACTGTCCAGCCTGTACCAATTACGATCAACTATCTTGTACCTGACAAGATAGATACGTCTGGTGTTTGATATTACCTGGCACGGTTTCTTGTTCATACATTCGACTAGCGTCAGCACAATACAAGGCGGATACAAGACACAATGAAAGGTAAACCCACTTTGAATAATACACAACAACGTATAGATTGTCGTTATTACAATATTGTACATCAAATATTTTTAGGAACCGTTACTGCAACGGCACCTGTTGCTCAGATATGAGCATAATTCTCACACATAATGGTTTTCTAAATCTAATCATTTCTAATTCATTTGACGACTATGTTAGTTAAACTTTATTTTCATCACAGATCAAAATTCCAAAATTGTCACTGTAATAATTAATATAATACAGTATTAATATTATGTTATAATTGATATTCGAAAAGAATGTTCGACCCTGATCATCTGTATTTGATTTAACAACAACACTGAAACATGTATGCTCCAATGAGTGAGCAAGGTTCAAAGGTAGTTAAAACTAGTATCAGATAATTTCTTGTTAATTAGCTGTATTTACATGAATGACATTCAATTGAGCCTATACAGTGAACAAGAAATATGACTTTCTCCCTATTCGAATCTTTACCGTATAGATCACGTGGATAAATAAATAGATGGTGGATAAAATATAAGTAAAAATATACAGCAATATAAGATGGACTTGTTAAAGAAATAAATTGACTCTAGTCTGAGAGACAATATTATGTATCGCTAACAATATTCTTCATTATAATTCTCAATAATGTTCCAAGCTATTACAGTATTATTATTTCTTTTTTTTACAATAACACACTCTTGCTTCATATAGAGTCACAACGATGATTATTGCACAAAGCATTTTGCTCTCTCTAAGACCCCCTGCCTGTAAGTACCTCTCATGTGTTACAGTAATCCACGCCCTGTGCTTAGCTCTAACGGCTGTCTTAGAGACTCAGGCTCAGCAACTACATGAGTGTCCAGCAACGGACCCCTTGCTCTACACCATTCATCTACCTCACCCATCAGACTGTCATGTTCCCTCATATCATGTGTTACAGTAATCCACGCCCTGTGCTTGGCTCTAACGGCTGTCTTAGAGACTCAGGCTCAGCAACTACATGAGTGTCCAGCAACGGACCCCTTGCTCTACACCATTCATCTACCTCACCCATCAGACTGTCATGTTCCCTCATATCATGTGTTACAGTAATCCACGCCCTGTGCTTGGCTCTAGCGGCTGTCTTAGAGGCCCAGGCTCAGCAACTACATGAGTGTCCAGCAACGGACCCCTTGCTCTACACCATTCATCTACCTCACCCATCAGACTGTCATGTTCCCTCATATCATGTGTTACAGTAATCCACGCCCTGTGCTTGGCTCTAGCGGCTGTCTTAGAGGCCCAGGCTCAGCAACTACATGAGTGTCCAGCAACAGACCCCTTGCTGTACACCATTCATCTACCTCACCCATCAGACTGTCATGTTTCCTCTCATCATGTGTTACAGTAATCCACGCCCTGTGCTTGGCTCTAGCGGCTGTCTTAGAGGCCCAGGCTCAGCAACTACATGAGTGTCCAGCAACAGACCCCTTGCTGTACACCATTCATCTACCTCACCCATCAGACTGTCATGTTCCCTCTCATCATGTGTTACAGTAATCCACGCCCTGTGCTTGGCTCTAGCGGCTGTCTTAGAGGCCCAGGCTCAGCAACTACATGAGTGTCCAGCAACGGACCCCTTGCTCTACACCATTCATCTACCTCACCCATCAGACTGTCATGTTCCCTCTCATCATGTGTTACAGTAATCCACGCCCTGTGCTTGGCTCTAGCGGCTGTCTTAGAGACCCAGGCTCAGCAACTACATGAGTGTCCAGCAACGGACCCCTTGCTCTACACCATTCATCTACCTCACCCATCAGACTGTCATGTTCCCTCTCATCATGTGTTACAGTAATCCACGCCCTGTGCTTGGCTCTAGCGGCTGTCTTAGAGGCCCAGGCTCAGCAACTACATGAGTGTCCAGCAACGGACCCCTTGCTCTACACCATTCATCTACCTCGCCCATCAGACTGTCATGTTCCCTCTCATCATGTGTTACAGTAATCCACGCCCTGTGCTTGGCTCTAGCGGCTGTCTTAGAGGCCCAGGCTCAGCAACTACATGAGTGTCCAGCAGCGGACCCCCTGCTCTACACCATTCATCTACCTCACCCATCAGACTGTCATGTTCCCTCTCATCATGTGTCACAGTAATCCACGCCCTGTGCTTGGCTCTAGCGGCTGTCTTAGAGGCCCAGGCTCAGCAACTACATGAGTGTCCAGCAACGGACCCCTTGCTCTACACCATTCATCTACCTCGCCCATCAGACTGTCATGTTTCCTCTCATCATGTGTTACAGTAATCCACGCCCTGTGCTTGGCTCTAGCGGCTGTCTTAGAGGCCCAGGCTCAGCAACTACATGAGTGTCCAGCAACGGACCCCTTGCTCTACACCATTCATCTACCTCACCCATCAGACTGTCATGTTCCCTCTCATCATGTGTTACAGTAATCCACGCCCTGTGCTTGGCTCTAGCGGCTGTCTTAGAGGCCCAGGCTCAGCAACTACATGAGTGTCCAGCAACGGACCCCTTGCTCTACACCATTCATCTACCTCGCCCATCAGACTGTCATGTTCCCTCTCATCATGTGTTACAGTAATCCACGCCCTGTGCTTGGCTCTAGCGGCTGTCTTAGAGGCCCAGGCTCAGCAACTACATGAGTGTCCAGCAACGGACCCCTTGCTGTACACCATTCATCTACCTCACCCATCAGACTGTCATGTTCCCTCTCATCATGTGTTACAGTAATCCACGCCCTGTGCTTGGCTCTAGCGGCTGTCTTAGAGGCCCGGGCTCAGCAACTACATGAGTGTCCAGCAACGGACCCCTTGCTCTACACCATTCATCTACCTCGCCCATCAGACTGTCATGTTCCCTCTCATCATGTGTTACAGTAATCCACGCCCTGTGCTTGGCTCTAGCGGCTGTCTTAGAGGCCCGGGCTCAGCAACTACATGAGTGTCCAGCAACGGACCCCTTGCTCTACACCATTCATCTACCTCACCCATCAGACTGTCATGTTCCCTCTCATCATGTGTTACAGTAATCCACGCCCTGTGCTTGGCTCTAGCGGCTGTCTTAGAGGCCCAGGCTCAGCAACTACATGAGTGTATAGCAACGGACCCCCTGCTATACACCATTCATCTACCTCACCCATCAGACTGTCATGTTCCCTCTCATCATATGTTACAGTAATCCACGTCCTGTGCTTGGCTCTAGCGGCTGTCTTAGAGGCCCAGGCTCAGCAACTACATGAGTGTATAGCAACGGACCCCCTGCTATACACCATTCATCTACCTCACCCATCAGACTGTCAGGTTCCCTCTCATCATGTGTTACAGTAATCCACGCCCTGTGCTTGGCTCTAGCGGCTGTCTTAGAGGCCCAGGCTCAGCAACTACATGAGTGTCCAGCAACGGACCCCTTGCTCTACACCATTCATCTACCTCACCCATCAGACTGTCATGTTCCCTCTCATCATGTGTTACAGTAATCCACGCCCTGTGCTTGGCTCTAGCGGCTGTCTTAGAGGCCCAGGCTCAGCAACTACATGAGTGTCCAGCAACGGACCCCTTGCTCTACACCATTCATCTACCTCACCCATCAGACTGTCATGTTCCCTCTCATCATGTGTTACAGTAATCCACGCCCTGTGCTTGGCTCTAGCGGCTGTCTTAGAGGCCCAGGCTCAGCAACTACATGAGTGTCCAGCAACGGACCCCTTGCTCTACACCATTCATCTACCTCACACAACAGACTGTCATGTTCCCTCTCATGTGTTACAGTAATCCACGCCCTGTGCTTGGCTCTAGCGGCTGTCTTAGAGGCCCAGGCTCAGCAACTACATGAGTGTCCAGCAACGGACCCCTTGCTCTACACCATTCATCTACCTCACCCATCAGACTGTCATGTTCCCTCTCATCATGTGTCACAGTAATCCACGCCCTGTGCTTGGCTCTAGCGGCTGTCTTAGAGGCCCAGGCTCAGCAACTACATGAGTGTCCAGCAACGGACCCCTTGCTCTACACCATTCATCTACCTCGCCCATCAGACTGTCATGTTCCCTCTCATCACGTGTTACAGTAATCCACGCCCTGTGCTTGGCTCTAGCGACTGTCTTAGAGGCCCAGGCTCAGCAACTACATGAGTGTCCAGCAACGGACCCCTTGCTCTACACCATTCATCTACCTCACCCATCAGACTGTCATGTTCCCTCTCATCATGTGTTACAGTAATCCACGCCCTGTGCTTGGCTCTAGCGGCTGTCTTAGAGGCCCAGGCTCAGCAACTACATGAGTGTCCAGCAACGGACCCCTTGCTCTACACCATTCATCTACCTCACCCATCAGACTGTCATGTTTCCTCTCATCATGTGTTACAGTAATCCACGCCCTGTGCTTGGCTCTAGCGGCTGTCTTAGAGGCCCAGGCTCAGCAACTACATGAGTGTCCAGCAACGGACCCCTTGCTCTACACCATTCATCTACCTCGCCCATCAGACTGTCATGTTCCCTCTCATCATGTGTTACAGTAATCCACGCCCTGTGCTTGGCTCTAGCGGCTGTCTTAGAGGCCCAGGCTCAGCAACTACATGAGTGTCCAGCAACGGACCCCTTGCTCTACACCATTCATCTACCTCACCCATCAGACTGTCATGTTTCCTCTCATCATGTGTTACAGTAATCCACGCCCTGTGCTTGGCTCTAGCGGCTGTCTTAGAGGCCCAGGCTCAGCAACTACATGAGTGTCCAGCAACGGACCCCTTGCTCTACACCATTCATCTACCTCGCCCATCAGACTGTCATGTTCCCTCTCATCATGTGTTACAGTAATCCACACCCTGTGCTTGGCTCTAGCGGCTGTCTTAGAGGCCCAGGCTCAGCAACTACATGAGTGTCCAGCAACGGACCCCTTGCTATACACCATTCATCTACCTCACCTATCAGACTGTCAGGTTCCCTCTCATCATGTGTTACAGTAATCCACGCCCTGTGCTTGGCTCTAGCGGCTGTCTTAGAGGCCCAGGCTCAGCAACTACATGAGTGTCCAGCAACGGACCCCTTGCTCTACACCATTCATCTACCTCACCCATCAGACTGTCATGTTCCCTCTCATGTGTTACAGTAATCCACGCCCTGTGCTTGGCTCTAGCGGCTGTCTTAGAGGCCCAGGCTCAGCAACTACATGAGTGTCCAGCAACGGACCCCTTGCTCTACACCATTCATCTACCTCACCCATCAGACTGTCATGTTCCCTCATATCATGTGTTACAGTAATCCACGCCCTGTGCTTGGCTCTAGCGGCTGTCTTAGAGGCCCAGGCTCAGCAACTACATTAGTGTCCAGCAGCGGACCCCCTGCTGTACACCATTCATCTACCTCACCCATCAGACTGTCATGTTCCCTCTCATCATGTGTTACAGTAATCCACGCCCTGTGCTTGGCTCTAGCGGCTGTCTTAGAGGCCCAGGCTCAGCAACTACAT